>JAHWFP010252474.1:0-55596 GCA_023313725.1 Lithobius niger | reverse complement strand
ACAGGTTCGCTCACTCAATTAGCGTTATTAGCGCTAAAATAATTGTTCAAACGATGCATAAACCGGATATTCACAACGTGAAAATTACACAGATGGGTTCGCTCACTCAATTAGCGCCTGTTAACGGTAAAATAATTGTTTAAACAAGGCACAAACCACTGCAAGATTAAAATTAAAGGATAAGTGAAATTGGAAACACGGATAAATATTCAAAACGTGTAAAAATACACAACCTGGTTTAATCACTCAATCAACGTTTATTAGATTAAACGATGCATAAATCGCTGTCATAAACTAGTGGTGGATTGAAATTAAAGGATTCGTGAAACTCGGTCAAATACTCAAAACCCCACAAAAAAACACACGGGTTCGCTCACTCAATCAGCGCTTATTAGCAAGCCACAAATAATTGAGTTCACAGGTAGTTTTAATGTGCCGTTTGCAAAAGGGGGGAAGAGGGTGGGGTTGTTTTATGAAACAGCTAGCTGGGCTGGAAACTCTAATGGACTGTGTGCAATATGGGGATGACGAGGGGGGTGTTGCATTATGAAACAGCCAGTCTGGAGATTCTAGTAACAAATATGACAAAAGCATAATAATGAACATAAATATAAATATCAATCCACTCCGCCTACAATAGGCCCAAAGCCTGTTTCCTTGTGTGTATTTATTTATTCGAAACCAAAAAGGGTTTCAAAGGGTTTAACGAGCGTTAACCACTCCTGTCACCTACCCGAAGCCCTAAGGCCCAACCAATGTTGTTCGAAACCAATGTTATTTTAAACAATACAACAAACTTATTGTCAGTTCGTATTGAGCACTGTTCGTGATACAAAGTGTTGTACGAAGTACAGAGAACTGGGATAAAAACACTGTAGCCAGCAGCTCAAGCGAGTAAAAACAAAACCTTATATTTCGGTATTAATGTGGCAAGCACGTGATACCTTCATCAGAGTACAGTTAAAAGTTAAAAGTTAAAACACCTTACATTTGTACATTGCACGGTGTGGCCGAAGTGGCATTCAGCAGATATGCACTGCCACTAAAATAACAAACATATTGCCAGATGAACGTTTTAACACAAATTTCCTAAAGTTAAAAGTAAATAATAAACGCAATAGTCTAAAAATTAACAAAGAGCAAGGTAAATTCACTAATTATTCTACTTACAATGAGGGCTCACTCTACGTAGAATAATTAGTGAATTTACCTAGCTCTTAGTTAATTTTTTCGACTATTGCGTTTATTGTTAACTTTTAATTTTAGAAAATTTCTTTTAAACATTCATCTGGCAATATGTTTCTTATTTTAGTGCCAGTGCAGTTCAGCTGAGTGCTACTTCGGCCACACCCAGAAATGTACAAATGTAAGGTGTTTTAACTTTTTCCTTTTTACTGTACTCTGATGAAGTATCGCGCGCTTGTGACATTGATACCAAAATATAAGGTTTTGTTTTTACTCACTTGTGCTGCTGGCTACAGTGTTTTTATCCCAGTTCATGATACATTAGCCATTAAGGAACAGAACAAGTAATCCATTTCAGAATTCTGTCATCACTAATCTGGCACATCAATGTACAAACGGCGAATCACTAAATTTTTTGTTAGTTTGTTATTTAGGGAGGAAATGACATCAGCCCACGATGCGAATATTAGACGCTAGTTTGCAGCAAAGTTCCGTTTCAGTGCGCTGTTGTTTCAGTTTGAAGGCCCAAGCAGCAGCATCGTATCAGTTGATATTCCGCATAAGGGAGGAGACCAGAGTACCCGGAGGAAATTCTTGTGCAACAGGTGGGAAACAACCGGAGAAAAACCCGTACATATACACTTCCCTTCACCAGGATCGAACCCGGGGCAGTAAGAAGCCAGAGATGTACAGCTGGGACCAAGACGCCTATCGAATCTGACGCCCAAGTCAAGTGCTCGCAGATGCACCCATGCGACAGGGATAGCTAGCTGCACCAGAAGCAGTGCACTGAACTGTTCAACAACTTACTGACATATCAGTGCGTTGTATAATTTTTTCGAGAAAAGTCGAGTCTCGACGTTCATTCTCTTGGTACTCACTTAATTTGGCACGATCGTTCTGGTTCTTGATCACGAAAACACCCATTGATCTTATACTGTCTTGGTTTATCGAGACAAGATAAGAGTCGCTTATTTCTTGTCTTGGCAGAAACACAAGAAGATGTGGCATGTTATATTTTTTTTTTGCTCTTAGTTTCTTCGTAATTAATGTTTTAAGTGCTAAAACCGGAAGATATTGGTCCCGTAAATAATTCAGTCTAGACTCAGCAACTACTACTTTCACAGGGCTACGTACGGCAAACCTCGGCTAAGTTGATGGTTTTGATATACATTACTACCATATTGACTAAATAAAGGTGTGGCAGGGCGTATTAAATTTCCGTTTGTCGGCCAGGTGCTTCTGTTACCTGGAGTTAATTTCGTTGTAATTAAAAAATGGGAACCATCTCTCTCTGCTACTTCATTTACGCAATCTTTTCACATCATCAGACGACATTTAGTATTTTTTTTACTACTCGTCGGTTGAGAGATTCCATCCGGTGTCTACTTGGCTGGTTGGCGACATTCTGACCATTTGGTTGTACTTGCTCACGTTGACTCGGGTGCACGTTAGGAGTTAATTTTTTTAACTTCTCCATGTCAATGCGGTCGAAAAGTCGTCTGTTTATGCGAAACCTACAGTGAAATTGAACGTGATGACTAATTTAATTTATTTCCAGGCGTTTAATTTTTATTTTCTAATTCCTTGGTTAAGATAGCGCTCTTTTTAAAAGAACTACGGCATGAAGGCGAAGATCCCTTTCTGTTGCGCCAATAAGAATTAATGGGTTAAGAATTTTGGGGTTAAAAACTAGTGACACGATGACTGTTACGCATGCAGCATTAATGTACTAGAGATGTTAAAGGTTCGTTGATTTGTGGCTTTTAACCAACCGTTATTAAGACACGACAAAATTTGATTAGTGTGACGGTATAATGCAATGCAATTTACCATTCAATTTGTTGCACATGTCAATGACGCAGGCATCTCTTTGATATGCACCGTATAACATTCTAGCGGCCCTATGCATCACACGTTTCACGCAGTGCGACATATGTTTTTGTGTGAGGATTCCACACAGTACTGCAGTAATCCAGCTTTGGCTTTGTCACCGTATTAAAAACAACTTTTCGAACTATTCAGTATTCTGTGAAAGAATCTGATTTCACGGTTTGCTTTAGAGTAAATATGCTCAACATGGTCAGACCAAGACAACTTCTTATTACCTCTGAAACAAGTCATATTGTCCACCTCCTCCAAAGCAACACCCTTTAGGGAGTAAAAAGGATTTGTGGAATTCCGTTTATGCAAGGTTGCCAGCCACTCGGGAAAACAAAATCTTGGGCAGCAAGAAAATTCTAAATAGAAAAACGGAAATTAGCTGTATGTATTAGCAGTAAACAAAGAAACGCAATGTAGCCAACATTGTAAACAGCTGAGAATGACAAGTGAGCATCAATTATGACTGACGTCATGAGTCGGGGAATTGAACCCGAGGCTTTGGATTGGGCCGTCAGTGCACTAGACCGCTATGCAACAATTATGATAGCGTCGAAGTAGCAAAATCCATTGTGTTTCTTTGTCTAAATGGAGTTTATCCGACTGTCAGGCACCATTTCCTAATATAACAGCAATACAGCACGAATATTAGCACGAATATACCTGGAAGAGCACGAGCATGGACTTGCGATCCCACGGGCCTCTGAGACGCCAGAGGAACCGTGGAACCAGGGGTGCACCTCTGCTGCGATTCAGGGAACCCGAGGCCATCGAGGATCGACCTTCGCAGACTGGGTAGCAACACCAAACACTCTTCCAAACGTAGTGGACACAAATCAAGGCGTTTCATAATCCTGTAACATTTTATTTACGTCATTTGAGAATTTTTCAACGTCTGGGCCCATTATTTCATCTTTCGCATTTTTCTCCTCTTCCTCTCTAATCAATTTAAATCCAGGCCAGTTATCATTAATTAGCTTCCAAGGAGCAGACGGACAAATATGCAACGTGACATTAGGGTATAAGCCAACTCTGCTTTACCATATCTCCATCTTCACAGCAGCTGAACGTATCATGCTTTAAGGAAACGTTCATTAATAAAACGGTACTAACCATTCCTCCATACGAGTTAACGTACAATAGGTAAGAGGCATAGTCAAACCTCACTAGAAGTGCCAATCAAGATGGCCGGCTTCAGTTAAGCCTATAACAGGGAAAGCCTTAAAAAACAACGTCCATGTCCTTAGCTTTCTCTTCAGCTAACAAGGAAAAAAGAAGGGGGGGGGGGGGGGAAGGGTGAAACGGCAGAGAGAGAGAGAGCAAAGATATGCTTGCAAGGAGACGAAATAGTGCTACAATAAGCACAATATGAGGGGAATCAATACTAGCACTCGCCGACCATGGGAATTTCTGCTACAAATAATTTACTGGTTCTTTACTGGCCTAATACTTAGCTGCTGTTTTAATTTCGTAAGCAGGCGCTAAAGAGAATTGCATTACGATTAGGCTAATCGTTCATGCAAGCTAAAGAGAATTGCATTAGGATTAGACTATTCATTCATGCAACACGGTGTCGAGACTTCACGTTGTCGTAGCAACTAGGAGTCTGCTGGATACGTCGTTTTATGTAAGCGTGTCCCCACGTTTCGACGATTACAGGAGCCCTATCTCGACTTGATCGCTTTAAAATCGCACGCAGTTATGTCAAAAGTCGTGTGTGATAGAATGGGCGAGCAACAATTTTGGTGCGCTTTTTGTTCAAACCGCATGCGATTTGAAAAGCGCAAATACAGACTACGGCCCCAGGTTTCGCGTTCGTGATCCTCTTCTTATATCTTGTGTAAGCGCCACTTTTAGTGCCATGTTGAAGGGAATGCCTCCATACATTCTTTTTTTCAAATAAAGGAAAGATGTGTTGGTAATGTAATCTTTTTTTGTTTTTTACGGTTGCATGTCTTCCTGTAGTGGTTTATTGAGACGATCAAATGATATTATTTCATTGGGTTATGTCGAAGAAGGTTATTAATATAAGGAAACAACGATTTTTAACTGGCCGTGTTTTTTAAAGTTTTCTTGATTACTAGCAGCATTTGGTGTATGCTTCGTCGGAATTCCTTAACTATTCAGGATTCCAAATTACTATGGTGAGTGTTATATCGGTAAATTCGAAAAAGTGTAATTTCTTCCATAATAATTGATCGACTTACAGAAAATTTGAGCTCAACAATACTTTCGGGGATTTCAAGTGATGTGTCAAATTTTATTCCAATCCGATCGTTCGTTTGGGCTTCACCCATACTACAAAAGTGCAACCAACCAACCAACATTTGCAATTTGGTGTCCATTATAGGCTACACTGTGCTCTCTCTGCTCTGCCAGCAACCTATAGCCCTAAATTATAAATCAATAAAAATACATTTAATTGTTTAGGCGGTATTTTGGTTGTATTTACGATTACGGCAGCTAACGGAGAAATTAAGCTGTATGGTGAATTTTAAAA
The DNA here is from genome assembly GCA_023313725.1 of Lithobius niger. Classification (NCBI taxonomy): domain Eukaryota; kingdom Metazoa; phylum Arthropoda; class Chilopoda; order Lithobiomorpha; family Lithobiidae; genus Lithobius; species Lithobius niger. The sequence continues at coordinate 50,030 of JAHWFP010252474.1, read as the reverse complement.
TTATTCTTTTTTTATTTTTTTTAACTTTATTCCCTTTGCGTAACTGAATGTTAGCTAAAAGGAAGAAGGTCTTAAATCTGAATGCTAAACAAACTGTTTTTTTTCACCAGTAAACTGTTTTTACAGCAGGTCATATTGGCTGAATAGGTATTTAGTCAGTCGTTGATTATTTATACTCACATTCACTGAATACAAATTCAGTGAGTGTGAGTACCTACATTTGGATTTTAACATTTTTGCACAAAATGGTACAAAAAACGAGGCAAACATTTCTTTCACATATCAGATCTCTTCCAATCTTTTAGAACCCAGTTTCAAAAATAGAAGCTAAAATTGTTTATGAAATTTGTTACAGAATACATTAGAAGACTGATGATAATATAAAAAACGAACAACATAAGAGTGAACGTGGCTGTTGAGAGTACGAGGAGTTTGTATTTCTATTGACTATTATTAAATATCATGGCTGTATTTTTACTGACTGTGATGCGTAACTAAGCCTGTTATGAGTACAAAGAGTAGTATTGACTGCATCATCAGCATCTTTGTGGTGATCTTTGAGGAGGACAAAAAGATTAGGGAGATAAATCGTCTGTTAGGAAATGAACTGTGTCAAAATGGCTGGAAAGTGATCAGCTGGAAAGCTCGAAAGACATCAATAAATTCTTTCGTGGTTGATTTTTTGTTGTTGAATGGATAAAAATAACAAAACTGACCATCTTGGTCGCACACACTCAGTTTTTTTTATAATTTATATTTTTTACTTTTTGTAGGTGTTCGTATTTTCTACATTATCGGCAACATGGCCAATGACCTACCTCAAGTGGAAAAATTCTTGGCGGAGGGGGCGAACGGCGTGGCGGTCGACGTCCAGTTCTCAATTGATGGTCGACCTACACGCACTTCACATGGCTTTCCTTGTAGTTGCTTTCGTGACTGTTTAACTTCTGATATTTTCAGACATGTTTTGGAACACTTGCGTGACATTACCACTCCAGGTATGATTATGATATTATCCTGGCAACTTCCAGAACGTGACATATTTCAGGAATATGCTTGAATGTCCACTGTCTTACTTCATTTCAGAGGTTTCCGGAAATTCTGATGTAAAATTGTCACTCATTTTTCTTAACCTTCGAGTTCATTTCTTGGGCGGAGGCGCACTTTACACAGCTGGCAAAAGACTAGGCGAAGCACTTCTCATGTATTACTTTGAAGGAGGTAAAGTATTTTCTTTTACCGGATTTAATCTTACCACGAGAACATAAAGACTTCCATAGGAACGAAAAGTTACGAACAGTCTTAATGTTTTGACCGAATGTATGACGAGAGTTCAGTGGTAGTTGATGGTAATGATGTTATTGCTTAGCTAGTGAAAAAATGACGCTGGTTATATGGTTCCATCGGGTTTATTGCGGTGGAGGTTGCAATTTTACGCTCGCCCGACTTACACATGGAATAACCCTTGCGGTTTTACACAGGCTGTTTGCGGGACTTTAAAGATAGGGGAAAAGCAGGAAAGTATTGGTGGTAAACAACAGATGAACTTACATAATGTTGCAGAATAATTTTGGTGTGAGGATCGAAATATTGGGTAGATAAAAAGGCAAATAAATTATGACAGTTTCCCTCCTAGGTGTTACAGTTAGAGGAATTGGAATGGAATGAATTAATACAAGTGGTAACCATGCATGGCAAACAAAGCATGACACCATGACTACAATGCACGTCATGGCATGCATGCGCACATTGGCTTATAATAATAGAATCTGGACTAGACTCGAACTTCTTGGGAGCTCCTCTGTAAGGACATCCGCCACGGGCCCAGGAACAGTCCACCACTCCATACCGGCGCCTAAGTTATCAATCAATGTGGCGACAAATGTCCGGCGCATCAGCACAGGATGGTGGTAGCTTGAACGGCAGCAACGGCTGCCGATACAGTATGATAAGAGCAAACTCACTTGGCCAGTTGTATTACTACAAATAAATGTGTCCACCTTATAAAGAACTACCAGAAGGTTTGGTTTTCATGTCAAGACAGCTGCCTTGGCAAATTGGTTGGTGTGTAGATCTACAGAGGGTTTGATATCGTACCGGTTTTGATTATCAGTATACTAGCTGCGATTGAGATAACTAGGGCACCATACTATGTGGCTGACATACGAGAGCAAAGCTCATTTTAAAACAACACTATTATAAGAACTGAAGATGATTATGCATTAACAGTAAAAAGAAAAACGACAAAATTACATTCATTAGCGTGACACTCCTATAAGCGAATATTCTTTGCACTTTTTTCGATACCTTTGTTGTTGTTTAGACCCAACAGCGAATTTTTACAAAAGCTTATTCAACCTACATGTTGCTTACTTTTACTTTCCACCCAATGGTGAATCCGTGACAGATTCCAGTTTGGTTCCGAATTAAATGCAAGAAACGATCTGTAGGTGAATGTATTGAGATTATTCACCATACCATAAGTGTTTTGTGTAATATCAATACTTCCCAGCAATCTTTTGGACCATTCTGGGACACTGCTTGTTTTAGTACAACTGTATTTTTAACATGAAGAAAAACAGGCTCGACTGAATGATTCCATGGACAGAAACCCCAATCTGGCGCGAAACCCAACAGATGGTTTGCAAATTGCACACAGTAAACTTGATTTCAGAACATTAAAAAGTTATACTGAGCTTTGTGAGCTAAATGACAAACTTGATCAGCTGATTCCTAGACTTATAATGCAAATATGGTAACCAATTGATAGCAATACGTCTGATAAAGCTGCGAATGGAGACTTGTTGGCAGTCTGCAGATGGTAAATGGAGAACGTGATTTGAAAACAAGTGAATAAGCTTGTCAAACTGTGAGACACTGTATGGGAGGTGTCTGTGGATTATGACGATATTTAGCAGTCTTTCAATGGAAATTAGCTCATCTTATTAACGCACCAATTCTAAAGCAAAGTTCACATGTGGAACCAAACGAAAAATCAAAAACCCCTAACCCCAGCAGCTGTAGTTCATATGATAATTGTGTCATTAGTATTATTTTCTGGAGACACTCACGACATTGTATGTATAAACTCATTTAACTGATGGGCAGTATGAATTTCAGAAAAGTCTGAAAAAGTAACTGGCCTAGTGTATGATTAATCCCAAATATACCACCATCGCTATTAAATGACCAATTTCACCACTGGTATCTATGAAAACGAAATTGCGTATATGATTTGAGCAACTTGTCTTTAACGCTATCATTTCTGCACATGTGGACATGTGATAAACCAAAACAAGATGTACTCATATTCCTATTTCTGGAAGGCATCAAGCAAACTAAATTGTTTTTTTTTTCATTTTCGTTTAGTGTGTTCTATTTCAGCATTGGGAGCTGCCACAATGTAAATGCTGAAAGGGGATGCTGTCAGTTGTTATCACTTTGCTACGTAGTTCAGACGTTTGCTTTGATATGCCTATTTATATGAGGACGAACAACATCGTTTGAACAATTGTCCCCATTAAAAGACTCGATGTAGCTGTTCTAACAGCATGATCATATCGTGTGTTTACTTACTTATTTGTACTCCAAGCTAACAGCTGCACGATCACATGATACAATAGTTGCGAACAACGTCACAAATCACGCAGCATTATGTTTGCCTGTCTCGTGTTGCTCTGCATACGAACAAGTGCCTTCCGTAGCAAAGTGAGGTATAGCGTAAGATTTCAGTAAGGTTTTATTTCACCTGACTCTTCGTTTGTTGGGTTAAAGACGTGTCTTCCAATATTCTTGCATAAAACTTCTTGATGGTTTGTTGACTTCACTAGCCCCAGAAAAGAACCAAATTCATTCTGCTCATCATTTAAACAAATTACGGCATAAAGTCTCATCAGAGTCTCCAGAAAATAAATAGTATTAATGACAAAATTTTGAATGATACACCGTTGCTGGGGTCATAAAACATTTAGTAATTTAATGGTACTCTGATACTATTTTGTGATGGCTTAACAAACCCACTGATTGCTAATTTTATACTGCTAGTATGAGCTTTGCGTTTATAAGGGAGGTTTTGATTCCTGAACAACATTTAGCTTAGTTGATGAGATGCCTAAGGAAGTTTTCTTGGGTTTACCATGAACCAACAAAACATGTTCTTGTATTCAAACTCCTGCCAAAAGAGGATATGGAGAAGCAGTGCATTGTGGAACTGATTTCTGTGATCTCATATGGATATATTTAGAAGCTGTGAAGCTTCATACCACCTTATACTATACATGATGTTCCACTGACTTTGCATGTGAAAAGGATTTCTTAAGGATATGCCTTTCATTGTAAAAGCAATATGGGCTATCTTGTAATCAAATAAGAGTATTCTGTTTCTTTTTTAGGTTTGTCTGGAGCCAATGGCTGGGTTGTGCTGTCTGTTCCCACCATTCGCCATGCTTTCTTATTCCAAGGAGTCAAAGACGTCTTTCGGGACCACGAAGCTTCAAGTGTCCTTGATCAAATAGGTATCCAGCCAGAGCAATATTTAGTCAAGAACTAAACTGATTTCCTTTTTTTTCTGTTAGAATTTTCAAAATTTAGCCATACTAAAAATTTGGAAAACTCAACTTCATCTACCTATTTGTAAATGTAGCTTGTCAATATTTTATAATTGTTTCACGGAATAATTTAAAAGTGATACAACGCCCATATTATACGGAAAATGAAACTTAAAGGGGTATAGGAAAAGTTCATAATAGAAATAAACTAGCTTAAAAATAAATTTTTCAAAACAAAAACCATACTGGAAAGTGTGCTTAAATGCAATACATTCAAACAAATCAAAGAAAAAATATTTTAACTCTAAGGAATGAGGAGATATTTGGCATTTTGTACCTAGTTATAAAGAAGCCACCCTAGCTACAAGGTCAGTCTTAGCCGGTGATCTGTCATATAGAGAACACAAAGTAACAACTTCAACCAGCCTCTTACATTTTTAAGGCGAAGTGTCTCAGTGCAATACAAACGTTATTTGTTAGTATTTCCTTGAATTTTGAAGTGTGATTAACAGATTGGTGAATTGAAGTGGCAAGCTCTATTAAAAAGCTCGTCAATGATTTCAAAATAAAAAAACAAAGCATCTTATCCTACAATCATGTCATCCTCTGAACCAGGGCCTGGTTTCTAAGTAGGCCTGGGAGGCTCTAGCCCATAGCGGCCTAGCCTATAGGGGTGGCATGATGGCTTAAAAGCAATTGTGCGTGAGATCAGCTTGTGCGAGTTTTGCTGGCACTTTCCGTTTCATGAAAATTAAACTAAATGTTGTAGCGACATCCATCTATATATATAATACGCTTAGGTTGGGCAAGCAAATTCATCATTATTATACACGACAACGAAAGAGGGTGTATAATGAAAGAGGGCGAGCGACCGACAATGTCAAACAAACAGATGTGGCCTATAACAATCGACATATTGCATTAATAAAGCTAGCTCTTAAGAGCCGACTTGGAAGAGTTTCAAAGTTGGTTGAGTAACAATCACTGCATGCACAACCGTTGTTGGCTTTGTTGGGCTTGGTATCAGAACAGAGAAACGTCCTCCATTGAAAATAAACATTTACTTCCATAACACAAATCAGCAGGGGTTCGAAGAGGGAGCAGAGATGGGGATATTCAGACCACACAATAGGGGAAAACGGGTTCCACTACAGTGTTACGCTCAGGTATGCGGGAACCAGCTAGCCGGCGTATGTTACACGCCGGAGGGACAGCTAGTTGTTAGAATTACTCTAAGCGCAACGTGTGTTGCACAGCTCAGTCTAAATAGGTTTCGAAATTGCACATCCTGTCAAGAGATAATACTACAAATAAGTTGTTGCTATCAAAGACTTGAGTGACGGTGGCTCTTTCTTTTGAAATTTCGACAAGTTGTTGAGGACGTTTATAACTGGTTGACATTTATTCTTCATCATCACAATATCGTGTTAGTATTGACTGTGTATTGGGCAAGTGGCCTGATTGATGGATAGTATGACTGTAAAGTCCAAGAGGTCCATGGTCTGAACCTGACCTCAACCACCTCTGGTATTTTCGAGAAAAGAAGGCTTTGATGCCTCGTACTCATGTCAATTGTGGCGTGTAAAAGATCCTAACAATTAAGTGAGTGCAGAACTCCAACACTACTGCTATTCGTAAGTAGTGACTTTACGAAAAAAACAATTTCGTTATTGTCGAGGATTAAGGACAAAAATGAAAAGGAAGGAAGAGAAAGGAGGAAGGGAGGGTGGAAGGAGGAGAGGGAATGAAAAAAGTTTTGGGAATGGGGAGGAGAGGGAGGGAGGATCAACAATATAGGTGCAACTGCCCCCTCCCCCCACAACTTGAGGAAATTGTCATTTCCTTCTCCTGATATGTTCCGCTGTCGCTCTGCTCGTGTATGTCAACCTGCAACGGTGGTGGCCCTAGCTTGCGAACATTTCACTTGCATTGTCGGGTTGGTGTCATGTGTTGATCATAGTGATGACATAAAATGATTAGCCGTGAGTGAGTGAAACTGAGATTAGCCGTGGGTGAGTGAAACTGAGATGCACTCAGGGCAAAAAACAAAGGGAAGAAAAACGAGGAGGCCTTCTCAAACAAATCCCAAAGATTTCTTCATTTTTCACCCAAAATAATAAGGAAAGTAGTAGCTGTGGGTTTGGAAGTGCTGAGCGGTTGACCTCCGGTGAATAACTCTACCAAATGTCAACAAATGTTCGTTTGAAAGCAGTAACACCCCTCCGTCTATGTATCGCTTTAATACTTCATTCACGTAGTTTTACGAAATTCAAGTCATAAGGGCAACGGATATAGGCTACTTTTAATTACTTTGCTTTTGTATCATAGCATAAGTTACACTGCCTGGCCAGTTTTCCATGAATCGTAAAAGGACGTAAAAATTAACATAGTTAGTGGTGCGGGGGCGGGGCATGAGAGATTAAACACATCATAAGAGTTTGGGACGGGGTAGTTTTGGGGGCAAAAAAGAGCGGCATGTGCTTGGGCCAACAAGTGACAAGAGCTTAAAAATCTTGCCCTGTTCTGAAATATATCTACTTTACTTAATAATCATCTTCCCACGTCATATGTAAACCAAAGGTTTCTAAACATTCAACTGAAATGTTTCACCAGGGGAGAATTTTCAGTGAAGTCACTGTTCCGGTCACATTCTTCAGGCACAAACAAACACAACTACTGTCCACCATCAATTTAGTACGTAATAGTAAATAGGAGAGAGATGTTGCAAACAAATCTGAATATTTAAAGATTGTATGACTCCTCAGAAGAGCTTTGCATTCAGTGAATCTGCTAAACATATTGTCCCACTTCGTTAATGCAAAGCTCTTCTACCTGTGGCAACTGAGTCGTCGTACGATCTTCAAATCTTCATACTTGTGAATAACGTCGTTCTCTATTGACTATTAGCACTATGAGTACTAAACGATTTTATGTAAACGCAACATTTATAACCAAGTTTTAAAAATAGGTGTAAAGATTTTCTACTGTTGTTGAACAGCAGTATGTTTAGTCAGGGTTTAGCTTTAGTTTGGTGTGATTTGTTTTACTGCTGTGTGGCGCATTAGTCTTTAATAATACTGTTGTTTACTCATAAGTTTTTATGGACCTGTGTAAGCAGCTTCACTAAAAGAATTCAATCAAAATGAAATTATCAATACTACCAGTCTTAAATGAATGGCTGTGGGTAGTATCAAGTGCTTTAGTCACTAGTGACTGATAAATTAATTTTGAAACAGTTCATTTTCAAATTAATGCAGTCGTACAGAAATGCCAGTAAACAACTTGTTCAAAACATAAAAATGTGTTTTCAATGTAAGCCTAAGTTTATTTACGTACTGTTTACTTTCAACATTTTATTTAGGATTTGATATTGGTTCGAACGAGCCTATGCCAGCCATTTATGACGCTTTTGTATCTATGGGAATAAATGAACATCGCTGGATTGGAGATGGTGTATCCAATTGTTTACTCCGATCTACAGACAGACTTGAAAATTTGTTGGATGAAAGAGACACGGGAGAAGCACGATTCTCCCGTGTCTACCATTGGACCATAGACAGCCCACCTAACTTGCGTACTTCCCTTAGGTAAGTTCCTATTCTCCATGTCAGTGCTTGTTAACCTGTTATCAATGTAGTCCTGCCACAGTCACAAGGCCAGCAGCCAGCAATGCATGACTGGATTGGGGAGCGAGTTTGTAAGTCAGTGTGTTGACCTTTGTTGAGTGGTGACAAATACCATGCTTCAGTCATCCCCTCCCAATGCTTTTTTCTTCCTCCTCCCTTGAATCACTTTGTCAAAGATTTTAAAGTAACGATCGCACTCCAGAACACTCTAATGTCACAGTAATTCATTTACCCCTAGCCACATGGAATATCAGTAATCCCTAGGTAGGTTAAGTCAGTGGCTATTTTCAGGTCAGTGGTTTCTGAGGTATTTAACCAAGTTTAGGAAATGAACGAAGTATGTGAAACGAAGTATGTTGAAGCACTGGAACGAAGTATGTGGAGAAAGTGAAACCCAAAATGCACAAAGTCAACACAACCCGACGTTTCGAGATGACTCCAGCTCATTATCAAGGGGGAAAAAAACACAAAACACTAAAAATTGCATAGAGGTGCAAACAGACAGCTGATTGCAGGCAAAAGTCAAAACAACAATTTGAACAATTTTAAAAAAAGGAGAATTTAAAAAAAATATATAAAAAGGAAAAGGAGAGTGACCCATTGAGTGCAGTCAGAAGTGGCAACAGTGCAGTCAGAGTTTTATTCACTTTCCTCTGGTGGTGAGGGTGTCAAACAGACATTTTACGGTAGTCTGGTGTCGACATTTGGTAACAGAGAACTCTCTTAAGAGTGCTAAGACACTTTTTTTAATTTGTTGTCATTAGGGAGCAGAGGATTATGAATCTGTGGGTCGTGCAAAGAAATCTACAGGGTTTCAAGGTTAAGCCTTGTACGAATATGCGGAATTTCGAAAAAAAATCTTAGCATTTAAAATGTTAGGTTTGTAGCCCGTTTTTTTTTTAATGCTGGACTAATGATTTGTTGTCACGCAGTTTGAAATTCTATTTGCGGGATGTTAATCGTTCCATCAGCTTTTGTTCACTGTGTCCAATATAGGTTTACATTAGCGCAGGGAAGGGGGGAGGGGGCACGGGGGCCATGCCCCCCCCCCCCCGAAACGAAAGTGAAGCAAAAAAAAAATGCCCTTTTCTTTTAATTGACAATTTCTTTGTGCTTTAGGTCAAGCTGTGTGAATGTTGAGTAGCCGGTTAATTGGCGGAGCGAGCGAGCGAAGCGTAGCCTATAACGGACACCAAATTGCAAAATGTTGGTTGGTTGGTCCGTTGGTCTGTTGGTTGCACATTTTTAGTCTGGGTGGAGCCCAAACGAAAGATCGGATTGGAATGAAATTTGGTACAACGCTTGATAGCCCAAACAGTATTGCTGAGACAAAATTTGACGTAAATCGAACAATTATAACGGGAGAAATAACAAATTTTCGAATTTATTTCTAATACTCACCATTGTAAATTTGGAATCCTGAATAGTTATGGAATTCCGACGAAGCATACACTGTGCTGTTGGTAATCAAGTGAACTTTAAAAAAAAAGCCAAAATAAATCATCGTAGCTTCCTTACAGCTAACAATCTTTTTTGACATAACTCAACGAAATAATAACATTTGATCATAACACTTTAACCACTAGAGGAAGACAAGCAAATGGGAAACAAACCAGAAGGATTCGTTAACGACTCACATTCGTTTCATGTAAAAAAGAATGCTTGCAGGAATTCAGCCAACATGGCAACCAAAGTGGCGTTGACGCTATCAACGGGAATCTCAAATTTGAAACATCAAATCGCCGCTGCAGGAGGAAACCGTTCATATAATACGACAGACACAGCAGACCATGTATTTATATCACAACACAGAACATTAATTTGGCTTCGAATTGTAATTTCAAGATTTCTAGATTGCTATGGAAACTACACTCTCCATCCCATGTTGCCAGAATAAATAGGCCTAACATCGAACCCAATAGGTCTAATTTCTCTACTGTTGTCGCTTACGAAACTAAAACGGGACTAACAATTTGGCTTAAAATTAGGATTTAGAATTATTTAAATTCTATGTTCACAGCCAAGCTAACACCGGCTGATCAACAAATTGTAATAATTCCAATTAAAAAAAAAAATTAGCGTTTGTCGTTGCAGTACGTGCCAGAGGTGTGCGCTTCAACATTGTCGTAGAAGGCAGCGTAGAGAGCCGCGGATGTTTCGAATCTTTTGATTGTTGTGAAGTACTATCGTTACTGGTGATTGTTTAGCTTGCAATTAAATGATTTATTGTTAATATTTTAAATCTAGGAAAGATACTCTGCAATAAATATAAACAATGTAAGCATTATTGACGGTGGCACGTTCTTTGCCAGCTTAACCACGGCGGCTAACGTTGTATTTTACAACGGCGGCGACGGCGCAAAGAGGCTGCAAATAACGAAACGGATACTAAATATGGGTGCAAACGAAAGTATCTTAAAATTAATATGAAACGTAGCCTAACTAAAATGTAAAAAACACCAGCAAAAAGCTTCAGCTCAACTGTAGCCGAATGAATATTGCCCCGAGCTTTTTAAGGACCATTAGCAAACATTGCACAGCCATTATAATGAAAGGAAATACAAATTTAAAATAAATTTTTCTTCGCTCCGCCTACAGTAGGCCCAAAGCCTGTTTCCTAGTCGTAAAATAAACTAAAAATAAATTCAGGAACATCAAAATCTGTTTAAGCATCTGAAAGTTCTTGGATAATGTCCCCTTCCCTACTTGAAACCATTTCCCCGCTAGTAATCCAAGTAACGCATTCCAGGCGCTTGCCAAATCCTTTGTAATCTGCCTACTTTGCTCATCCCCCAAGCAACGTACTCTTTCGTCAACCAACTGTTTCCATCTCACTTACTTCAACCTTCAACCCTCCACCATTAAAACCCTTCTTGGGTGGGTAGAGCCAGTCGGTCATAATACCACTACATTGGTATTCTCTCTTCATTCCCTGACTTTCTTTGGCAAGATGAAGCAAGACAAAATCAAAGGAAGTGAATACGGCAGGAAATAATAGAAGTGAGGATGAAGGCTGTCCAAAAACACATGAAAATCTTCCAGTTAAAAAGTCGAAAACAGCAGGTTGGATTACACAGAACGGTAAGCCAGTCGGCTCAGAAGGGTTAGAAAAAATACAGATGCAAACCTATTTACGTTGCCTTTTGGACTTAAATGTCAGACTGCGTGAAACATTCAAAGTCCGAGGTCTACCTCTGAGCCATACTGACACGACCTGAGGAAATCTGTATTTATTTAACGCAAGTTGGATGTAGGAAACTTTGACGAAACCAGATGGAGCAAAAAGCAGGTCTTCTCAACGGAGGAAAAATTGGATTTGTTTAACAAACTGTTGGCTTCTAGATCAAGATCATGTTTTTCAACAAGTGATGCAAAATGAAAGAAATCGTTCTTTTCCACATAAATGGCTTAACAAGAACCAATGGCAGGCTTACAGTGAGGGAAAAAATGGGACATTTTGCAAAACGTGTCTGATTTTTGTGCCAGAAAAGTCTGGCAAAGGAAAAGGCCGACAACTGCGTTCGTTAGTAAAAACAGCATTCACTAATTATGAAGATGCAATTGAATTGTTTGACGAACACAGCCAGAAAAAAAATACCGGGAAAACGTAATGGATAAATCGGACAATTTTATTTTTGTTACTTCCGGAAAAAGAGAAGATATTCGACATCAACTTCATAATGCTCGTAAAGTGGAAGTTATGGAAAACCGAGAAGGGTAAGCTGAGAAAACGTAGATAATTTAATTTTTTTCTGTCAGTTTCACATGATTTGAGATGGGCCTATAGGCTTATTATTTAATATATTTGGCTTTGGATACAGCTTTTGCCAATGCCATATTATTGTACCAGTTTAGTCAAGTAGTTTGTTATTTTAGTTATTATCGTATCCCGTTATTTTTAACATTGTGGTAGGCCTAAACATTTATGAAATTAATCGTGGATGTGGAAAATAATAGCAGGCCAATTTTAGGCTAATTAAAAAGTGTTTCGATTGTGTAAAATCGTCTATGAAACCGATATAATTACTTTTTACACTAAATAGGGCCAAAATAAATTGATATAAAATTAATAACTAGGAAAAAGGATGGAGGGTGTTGGTTGAGACCTAATGAGACGTCGACAGCTAGGTTATTAGCGCCAATCTCAGTCACAGTCCAGTGATCCGGATTGCTCCACGCATTAAAGCCCCAAATCTAGATCTTATCATACATCTGTACCTCCTGCAAAAATTTAAAAAAAAATAAAAACTCGGACAAGAGGCAGAAAAACTCCAGGAAAAAAAGACCTAAGGGAAAAAGGTCTGGATAAAAAGATTTGGGGAGAAAAGGTCCGTGGAAAGAAGGTTCGGAAAAAAAATTCCAGTGGAAAATTAATGTCCGAAAGAAAATTGTCAAGAAAAAAAAAGGGTCTGCGGGATAAAGTCCGTGGAAAAGAGGTCCTGGAAAAAAATTGCAGGAAAAATAAGTTTTTACTTTTCTTGAACATTAACAAAAAACATTAACAACTTTAACATGCTCGCATCATAATGCTAAATAAATTTCTCAAGAATATGTAAAAACAGATAAGCCAGATAAGGCAATGATGAACACCAAAATGCTTCAGCTTCCGGGGCTCTGCCCCGGACCCCGCTGGGGGAGCTTACAGCACTCCAACAGACCCCCTTGCTGACTTTGTTCGGCCCCTTCTGAAAATTTGTTCTGGCTGCGCCACTGATAGGTTATGCCGCATGCTTTATTTGCCAATAGAGGTGGCACCACCTATGTTGGAAACTGTGAACAAAGGCTGATAGAACGATTAAGATCCTACAAATAGAATTTCAAACTTCATGACAACAGCAACTCATTACTCCAGCATTAAAAAAAAACAGGCCACAAACCTTACATTTCAAACAATAGCAGCCGTATTTCAGAAATCCACTCAAGTGTGAGTGTGAGAGAGCAACAGTGAGGGCAAACATCCAAGGTAAGGGTCAACAATTTAGTACAGCCACAAAAGCGAATGTGAGTGTCCTAACATCTGAGGGTATTTCTATAGATGCGTTTTGACCCTTACACTCACATTCAGCTCCGCTCACACTTGAGTGGATTTCTGGAATACGCCTGAAAGATTCATTTCTAAATTGTGCATATTCGTACGAGGCTTGAACTTGAAGGTCTTGAAACTCTGTGCATCATTTTGCACGACCCACAGATTCACAATCATTTGCGCCCTAATGACAACAAATTTAAAGAGTACTTAGTACTCATCAGAGAGTTGTCTGTTGCTAAATTTCGACACCAGAGTACCATAGAAATGTTTAATACCCTCACCACCAGGGGAAAATTAATAAAACCCTGACTGCACTGTAGCCACTTCTTCTTGTGCTTTCAGCACAAAGAGGTCACTGTACTCTTCCTTATTTTTTTTTTAATTATTTTAAATTCTCCTTTTTAAAAATTTTTCGAATTGTTCTTTTACTTACATTAGGCTGTCGACATGACTTAAGTGACTTATTTACTTCTTCAATGAGGGCTTCGGGAAGACAGTTGAATTATTTCCGCGATTGTTTGCCATGATACTGCAAAAATTCAGAATCAACTACTTAGCAAGATGACACATGCTAAATCTAGACACACACTAGTGAGTTGCCATCAAATAATAATCATGGGACAAACCTTGGGTGGAACCTGAACATAAATATGCATTTCTAATGTTCCGTTTTTTCGAAAACAAATATCGGTGGACAGTGAACACGTGATATACCAGACTGTAGCAATTACAATAAAAAGGAAACGAAAAAAGCCAACAAATTAACTGAACAAAAAACGGCTTAGCTGTTTACAAAAAAACATTAGAGGTCGTATCCCCATACTCACAGCCGTGAAGATACACGAATAAAAACGTATTAGAGTTCACTCGAATGCAACGAACAATAATTTGAACTCCAATACCAGGGAACAAGGACTGTTTTTGATCAATGGTTATGTCAGAAGGAAAGTCTGCTCTAATGTTTTTTTTTTCTAAACGGCAAAGCCGTTTTTTGTTCAGTTAATTTTATTATCTGTTGTAAACTTAGCAAGTTGCATCAAGTCATTGTAACTTGATGGCTCAGGTCTCAGCATACTAATGAGAAGGTTGTGAGGTCGATTCACGTCTAGAATGCAGCTGGCTGAAGTTACATTAATTACGGCACTTTTTTTTGAGTAGGGGTTTGCGTAGATTGAGTGACAAAGCGAGTGAAAATCAGCGTTTGTTATCGGAAACGGCACTTTTTCCTAAATGCAGGTAGTAAGAAGTAGACTAAAAATTTGTTCAGTATTGAAAATGGACGACTTTTTACGTAGGATAAAAGGTCACTGGCCCCAGCACAAAAGATCCAACTGGTAGGTGCAGAATAGTGAGAATACTAACATTACAACTCTGGAATGACATTAATACGGGAAAAGACCACAATTTATAGACCAAATAGTTGGTTTAAGAGCTGAAGCATCAGGAAAAGTGGGCACTATATTCTGATCGTTTTGAGTACTATACGTCAGTTAGCAGCATGCAAGTTTCAACAAAAAATTTGTGTCAAATATAAATTAATTATTTTAGTTTTACCTGAGTATATAATTTCAATTATCTACATCGTTAAAAACGTATGATGTGTGTGCATGTGAGTGTGTTTGTACTTCTACTTCTCTTGAACCAAGGCAACCATAAAGATGGCAGTAGTACCAAATGAGAGATCATTATATTTTGCTTCGGTTAGGCCAATTTTCGTCACTGTAACTTGATCTTATGACCCTCAAATACGCAAAAAAGCCTGCAAAAATAATGTCATAAGTTTTTTTTTTTTTACCCTCATGATATTGTTTATTACGTCAAGTTTGTTCATTCAAACCTCCTCGACAGACTGTTTGATTTGTTTACCCTTTACCTTGTGTTTTTTCTTTATTTAAATTCATGGTACCATGTATGTGGTTAAACTTATTGTTGAAAAAACTAGTTTCCAATTTTTAATACATTGAATAAAAAAATTTACAAAATCTTCGAAATGCTTCATCATTATTGTTGAGTAAGAATGGAAAACGAAACAGTGATTTTTTTACATACCTTACATATTTAATCAGTTGCCAAAAACAGTTTTCTATTTAGATAAGTATAACATGTTTAAAAAAACGCACTTAAAAAGTGAGTGCTATTTAAGTAAGTTTAAGTTTTCTCACCTATCTCATTGTAATCATGTTTAATTTCTGTGATGAATTTTACGGTACGTAAATTTTGTACGAACACCATATTCTACAACGTATTGTCAATTGTGTAGCATGAAGCTTTATTGTAGAAAATTTACCACACATATTGTTACAGTAATGTAATCATACAACATACACAGGTACTTTTTGTGCTTCACACGATACTTTCGTAAATCCATTAATAAAAAATGTATACATTTAACATCAGTAGTCTATGTGGAAAAAATACCTTCATAACTCTAGAATGGGTAAATCAGGAGATAAATCTTTCATACCATGGAATCAATATTGTTCACAAAATAATAAATTTTCACTATAAATTTCACTATTAATACCCGTTTTTTTTGTTATGGGTAATCAGCTAGTGTCATAAATTTTCATCAACGATAAAAACGATAAGCGAATGTTCAATCTCAATTATTTATACAGTGCTTATTTTTTTTGTTTTTCAGGCTGGGAGTTGATGCTATAATTACTAATCGGCCAGACAGATTATTAACAGTTTTAGAGGAGGACGAATTTTATGGAAAGTACAGATTAGCAACACCTGAGGATAGACCATGGACCAAAGTTATTCTCGGCGGTGTTTCCTTGCCTTCTTCTTCAATCGACTTTGATATTGCATCTCCCGCACCAGTTCCTACTAATGCTGACAGCTTGACCATAAGTTCTCCTGGTGAAGCAGATCTGAATAAGGCTAATGCTGATGCCAGCAGTGACTGTGATAAATCCGTGTCATCGTCATCATCCTCAGCAGGTGATGACTTGTCCAGTCTTAGTTTGGCATTTGCCAATGATGATACAACAACAGAATCATCTTCTACCACTACTGAAAGTTCCTTGGACCTGAGTGAAACAAAAGATCTTGACATAAAGCTGCCTGATGATGATGTGTCTTCAAAAGATGTTTCAACATTAATGGATTTACTGAAAGGACGTACAACTGAAGAACATCGCCACTATAAAAAATCACTTTTTCAAAATGAAGATTTAGTTGATGTAATTCGAAAAATTTCAGACAGAAGTTCTGCAAGTAACAGTGAGTCAGATGGGGAGTTAACTAAAGTACTCATTGATCTTCTTAAAAATGTGAATACCCCAGCACCTTCGTCATCAGTTCCTGTCGATTTGCTTATGGCGCTAGTGGCATCGCAAGCACCACCTCCTACTCCATCTATACCATTAGAACTAGCTGCTTATCTGCTCAGACCACCTCAGCCAAACCCAACATCTCAACTATTGGATCTTCTTCGGCCTTCATATGCAAGTTCATCAGTTCCTGTTGAAACAGTTCGGCTCCTTCTGGAACTTCAGTCCCGCTCTTCGCAATCTACTTCGCCATTATCATTTCTTCAGCCTTCTACAGGTTATGGAGGAAATTCGGCCCTAACATCCCTTTTGCTAAATTCACTACAGTCTAAATCCAGTTCAACGCCATTAACATCACTTTTGCCAATGGTACAGCTAATGGGCTCAAAGTCAAATTCTGCAGATTTGTTAAAGGCTTTAAGTGCTCTGACATCTACAAACAAAGATACTAAGCTGCAATCACAAGACAATTCCAAGTCTAAAAATTCTCCATCTAGTTCTGGAAGTAACAAACAGCAAACAGGTCGTGAGCTTGATGATCTTAAGTCTTCTTCTAGTAGTGGCAAAGATGAAACCAAGACTACAGCAGACAGTGTGAAATTGTCATCAAAACCGAAGGGCAGAGATACTAACTGTGTTCGTAATTTAACAAAAAATTTTCCCATACCATCAGACCTCAATCCACATTTTCACCATCCATGGCAACCCCCGCCCTCAACCATGGTCGTGGCTGACATTGGCCCTGATGGAGTTCACTGGAATGTGTGGGAAAAACCAGGAAATGTTCTTGTTCCTCCAGGAATTCATCCGGGACCTGGAAACCCATTTCATAATGGTCATTTCGTGAAAACTCCTGCAGGTGAAACTACAAAAGAATCGAAACAAAATAAAGATGCAGGTATTAAACTATTAAGTGCTGGATTTGTACCAAATGCTATGCCAATTCAGTTACCTCCATTTCGGCGACCTCCATTTCCAGTAAATGGTCCACTGCCATTTAGGCACACCAGATTACCGCCTGTTGGTTATAATCGCCCATTTCGACCTGGAATACCTCCTAGACCCCTTTTACATCCTCCACGTCCACGACCATATCTCAGACCGTGCCCTTACCCAGGAGCTGTGGGCTGTGGGCCTAACACTCACTCCCATGCATCACCAAACTATGGTCCTGTTTCAGATATTATCAAATACCCTACTGGGAAGGGAATACCAGAGTCGTACTACAGCTATAGGACCAAAGGATTGGTAGGAGATACACATGACCATCGAATACTTCCACCATTTCCTTCAGAACCTGCATACAAACCACCTGTTTTTTATGATACTGGAGTCCCATTTAACTTCCGTGGTCACAACCTTAAAACAAATGCAGGTGTAATAAATCCTGTTAAGACAAACCCAAATAATCTATCTGGGGATGATCAAAAAATCAAGTCACCAAGTTTAAAAGGTAATGCAGAAATTATTACAAATGATTCGCTTGACTTGATCGATTCACCCATCCTTTCAACTGAACTAAAAGATGATAGCAGGGAAACTAAGACTACTCAAGCTGGCACAATTGATGATATTATGGATCTGCTTACATCCAAAGTGCCTTCTGTCACTCAAGCCACACCAGCATTAGATCAGGATGAACGTGTTGTACCAACATTAGAACAGCTGCATAGTAAAGAAAACTTAGCTGCAATTTTAGCTAGCTTAACATCATCCACTCAAAAGCCCACGAAAGCTACTACACCCTTTATAATAGAAGAAGATAAACACATTGGTATGAAAGATACAAGTCCATTTGAAGAGGACAAAGAAAAACTTAATAAAGACCTGTTATCTCAAGATGAATTCTTCTCTAGTCTCCTTCCGAAACCTAAACCACTTGACGTAAATGGCAAAGAAGAAAATGAAGCAACAACTACAACCGATTTTCCAGAACTCAACCTCGATGACTTCAAACCTACCCATTCATCTGTTCCATCTGATTTGGCTGCTCATTTGGCCATATTAAGTGGCAAGTGGCCTCAAGAAATATCAGTGAGTGGAAAACCAAGTGAACCAACTGTAACTGAAGTGTCAACTAATGTTGGTATTCCGCTACATACAGATGATGATCTAGATAGTGGACGGGTGGACAGTTCATTTCCTAGAAGAAACCAAACGTTGTTGCCACCAACAGGAGGTCTTGGTTGGAATGGTAACGGACTGGACTTAAAAAAACTACAAGAGTTGCTAGCAGAGCACACAGGAAAACGAATGGAAGTTATTATCATAGAAAATACTCCTTTAATTTTTGTTCCATCGTCAGTTCCAGGTGAAAGAGAGCAACAAATTGCACAACTTAGTGGGCTTGGTGGAACAACCATTGGTGTAACAACACCACCATCATTTGATGATGTATATGAACAGACAACAACAACAAGAAAAAGAGAAGCCACATTTTCTCCACTGGATATCAGCGAAGAAGACCCAAATCTTGAACACTCTTTTGCAGTAAATGAAGACTTCCTTTTAACCAGGAAACCAGCTCAGGCTGTGAAAGTTCCTTCAGATGTTACAATATCGAAACCCTCTCAGGGTTTGCCTCAAAAACTTTCCAGTCAAAATCACACGGCATTGCCAATTAAAATGGATAAACCTGCAATGAATGCACCAGATCACTTACATGAAGCTTTTTTCTCTCTGAAAGAACAGAACGTTACTCCAACAGAAGATAATTTAGAAATTCCTGTACGTGAATTGTTAGGTCTGCGGCTAAATGAAACTGTAAATGACTCTGAGTTATCTGATATGCCTCCCATGCTAGACCCAGATACTAAAGAAGAAAACAGCCAGGCAGTCATTCAAGAGGTAGGAGAGCATGAATCAGCTGAAGGGTTAGAACAAAGTCTGCCAAACAATAAATTGGAGGGGACTTCAACAGAAGCATCGTTTTCAGAGCTTGTTGTTAACAGTAAGGAGGAAACAATGGCAGAAATTGAAAAGGCTCCATTACTAAATACTCAGAGGAAGCCATTAACTTTCACCACGACAGATGTAACCACAAAACAAACTGCACCATCTCTTACTTTACATCATCAGTTTTCATACGGCAAGTTGAATGAACAGTCATCTATATTGGACAAACCTGAGCCATTAAAATCAGAAGGAGTACCACAGCCAACGACTACATTTCAGAGTGTCACACACCACTCCTATAATTCCAGCATACTGGCTATTATTCACAGTGGAAAGTTTTCAACTCAAGGATCTACTCACAAGGATGAACATAATCATATGGCTAAAGATCTCCAGTCGTTCTCGTTTGTTGAAACAGAAGCTACTACATTAAAACCAGGTGTCATGCAACAGCATGTTCCTAGCAAAACCAAACAGAATTCCAATTTTAAAGCAGAACTTGTAAAGCAAGTGTCATTTAATGGATTACAGCATGTGCCGCATCAACCTGTAAAACCAAATGATGAAATAAAACTAAGTGGGCAAGAAATCTTACAATCTGCAGATAAAGACTTCCCATCCACATTTCGAGATAACAATCAGTCAGATCCAACACCACAAATAAAAATCACTAGAAGCAAAGAGGGCTCACACCATGGCAAACTGAAACCCTCGAATGTGCAATCAACAGAACGTCAGTTTGCTACTTCAAGTATTTTTTCTGCTGCACACGTTGAAAATTCGCATTGGAATTCAACTTCAGTTTCAAAAAGGCAGCCTCATTTTGGAATCACCGTGGATGACTCATCAGAACAATTCAATCAATATGGTAAACCAACAGACGATAAAGAATTATCACAACAGCCACCAAACAAAGATAACCATTTGTTTTTGAGTGAATTGCTTGAGACATACAAGCAATTTGAAAGTTCGTTGGAGGAGCTCAAACACGACTCACTTAATACAACAGAAAATAGTGAACATTTAATACCTACAGAACCGTTTCCTTATATAGATTCTGATTTTCCACCAGCTGAAGCAGTTCAGTCTCATTATAGCCACATGCATTTTCCAGATAAACTGGCAACCCATAGCATGAATAACGCAGAAGAAAACAAACAGTCGTCTTCAAATCCAACTGATGCACGAATAGGCGAAAGTTTTGTTGCAGAAGCGTCGGTGCTAGTGAGCAACCAATTTTACTCAGCTGTAAGTCACAGATTGCCTAAAGTTGTTTTGTCCTCTTCCAAGACTGCAATTTTGGCAAGTCAACAGGAACAGCAGAAAGAAACATCAGAATCTTTAAAGTTGACTAAAGAGTCACCAGTGACTACAAATACAACAGCGGTGCTTGCAGGCATAAATGAGGACCTACAAAGTACTGAAAGGTTTTTGACCAACCAAGATTATTATCATTCTCAAGAAACGCCTCAGCTTCACACTGTCTTAGAGGAGTCACAACACAACCAATTTCAACCACCACCAAATAGTAAAGAAATAGAGCAGAGTAAAAAAACTTTTTCAGCCACTAAAAACTTACCAGAAAAAGTTGAGAAGTCGATTCCAGATGATCTACCTATTCGCCAAGCTATTTTGCTTAATACCGATAATCAGTCTGATAAGGAAGATTTCTCACTTCCCAGTAGTATATCTGTATCTGACCAATATGCTTCCAGTGAAACAGGCTCAACCGAAAGAGTACATACTGGTCAGTCCTTTCTGCACACTAGATCACTTGTCACTGCACCTTTGGGATTTCCTTTTACTGTTCCAGGCTATGAATCGAACATGACTTCAAAAGAAGAACACTTCACTGTTGAACGAATGGTCTCATCCTTTGAAGATGCCGAGTTACTCACACCCAGTACTTCAATTTTGTCTGAAAGTTATACTAAAGGCAACTCAGATGCATCTCATGAATCATTAATGACACACCAATCTTACTCAGAAAATCTACCTTTCTCAGTCACTTCAAATATTTTTGGCCCATTACTGGAAACTCAAGAGCTGCAGAACAACTCTTCAGAAACGTTTAATATAAAAACTGGATATGAATCTTCAGATGAAGTAACTACTGCATTAAGAAACTTTGGCCCATCACCAGCTTCATCTACTGCACTAGGTACTTCAGTGCCTGAATCAGAACTTCTTATGGAAGGATATTTTGTAAACTCTCCTCTCTCTGCAGTTGATGGTAATCATGCCGAGAGTTCAAGTATCAAAACTCTTCCTGGCAGTACATTAACGCAAAACATTGATTATCTTCTCATTGACAAACCAGAACACATAGTGAAACTGGATGAAGCAGCGTTGGATCCTAATGTGTCTTCACAGCATATGCCAACACAGACTGATATTCCAACAGAGCAAACTTCTGTTTTTGAAAATTTTCATAATCCAGCCAACCTTTTGCCATTTGATAAAGCTTCATCTGAAACTGCAAATCATCTACTTTCAAACTTCCAAGAACTTCAGATTGAATCTTTACATAGCTCAATACCAGTTTCTATTTCCACCAGTACAGAATTAATAAACCATGAAAGTACCCCCAAAAAAATAGCACAAAATTCTAATCTGGAATATGTAAATGAGGTCCAACTATTGCCTCAATCTGCTGTTGCTCAACAAATCGGCCAAATTTTAATTAGTTCAACTAATACTATGTCTTTAAATACAGTTTCCTTACCTCTTCAAAGTCCAGACTCTAATGAAGAACAAGATCTATCTAATATAGCTACCATTTCAACAAATTGGAGATCTTCAAAAGGTACTGAAGACATTAATAATCAAAAAGGGAATACTGTTGATACTAAAGGTTTGCAAAGCCAAAATAGCTGGAAGTACCTGTCGTCATCAGGAACTGTAAATTACTTGCCAATTGCGACTGGGGGTCTTGTTTCTGCAACTAATTGTCCATGTCTAGTCAATGAAGTCTCTCCCAGCGTTCTTCGTGTAACTCCAGGCAGTTCTACGAAATCTTCAGCTACTGATGAAATGCTGTTCGATAAACCCTATTCTAGGTTTAGCTCAACTGCCAGTATCTTGGCATCAACAATTCACAACTTTGAACCATCTTTACTAGAGACAGAAAATGTTAGCTCAAGCAGCATCCGTGGTTTACATGAACATGCAATATTCACTACCAAACAATTTACACCCACTATTCAAGCAATGAGTTCTGTTAATAAATCCGAACCACAATTAATAAACAAATTCGCAGCATTGTATAATACTGCAAATACTACCAAGAATCAAGAAATTGAAGATCTGGTCATCAATGTTCAAGCATCTAGTTCAAGGACAGGTTTCCAAGAACTTCTTGATGCACCAACCCAGTCAGTGATACCTATGATGGACATTAACAATGCTCCAGTTTTTTCACATTTGAAACATGATGTGCAGGCAGATTTCTTAAACACAGAAGTTTCAACGTCTAGTTCATTTGTTGATACCATTCAATCTGAAAGTCTACCACTTCTTCCAGAGCACACACCCTCTCTTCTAAAATCAGCTAACTGTACACAAGCTAATACAGAGCACCCATCCATTGAAATAAGCACTAAAGCTTTTGTAGCAGAAAATCACTCAGTTAATACTGATAAACACAGAAACGTGACAGTGAAACAACTTCAGGAGTCTTCAGTGGAAACTGTGAAGTTCCAAGAAGATGCCCATACAGAGAAAGCTATGGTGATGCAGCCAACGTTAAGTGCTGACATTGACCTGATAACAATTCTCCAAAATGATACAATAAATTCTTTGTTGACAGGGGCTAGCATCCACATGTCTCAAGGTTACCCTACTGCTACAATGAAGGATGATAACAATGAAGGCATTCCAGATACAAACACGGAAAATGTCACCCATCCATCCTACCAATCCATTGAAATAAGCACTAAAGCTTTTGTAGCAGAAAGTCACTCAGTTAATACTGATAAACATAGAAACGTGACAGTGAAACAACTTCAGGAATCATCAGCGGAAACTGAGAAGTCCCAAGAAGATGCCCATACAGAGAAAGCTATGGTGATGCAGCCAACATCTTTCATAAGTGCTGACATTGACCTGGCAACAATTCTCCAAAATGATACAATTAATTCCATGTTGACAGGGGCTAGCATCCACATGTCTCAAGGTCATCCTACTGCTAAACTGAAGGATGATAACAATGAAGGCATTCAAATCACAAACACGGAAAATGTCACTATGAAGACAGTTAAACCTATTACAATACCGCCAATGAAAAATGGACTTTTACTAAGATTTAGCAATGCAAACATGACAACACCTGCTGTATCACAAGATAAAGAACTCACTAATAAAACTGCTGCTTCAGTCCAACAAACAACAATCCATAGGCCTAATTTGGTAGGACAAATTAATTCAGAAATGGAGCCTCTTCAATTGCAGCATATAAAAACTGACAATAGTTTGAACCACAGTGTCAGTCAACAACCTCATATGGTGAGCCTACGTGTCCCCATTCCCCGTCCTCCAGTTCCTACTTTGCGCCGCCCTGTATTACGACCAAAACACACAAGTAACACTAGAGCTAATAATTCTGATGAACATTTCCATAATCAATTTCCTCACTCTCTGAGAGTTCGTCCATCTCATGTGAGTATTCAGCACAAAGGAAGTGCAACACCACCTCCTAAATCGAATAGTCCAAAGAATGTGTCATCCTTCTCTCACGCACATTCTGCAAGTGGCCTGCAGACAATGTCAGCTGGTCAGCAGCAGTTCCTTCAGAAGGCAACCAATTTACTGCCCTTACCCGAAACATTCACACCTGTTTCTGTGCCAGTCCCATACCCTGACAAACCTCATACTGTAATTACCATCCAACCCGCCTTTTATCCTGGTGTAAACATGTTCCATTCTAAAAATGGCACAGTTGGTTCAGCACACCATTTACAGAGAACAAAAGATGGGTTTGTATCACTTTTTAATAGCTCAGATCCTTTACATCGAGGTTTTTCAATCACCGTTAAAAATGTTCATGAAAGTCGTGATTCAGAGCACCATTTATCTCGTCATCAGAAAGTGGTAACTGCAAGGACTCTGGAAATTGAACGAAAGAGAGACAATGCCAGAAGACGTATGGGAAGTGTCACTACACAACAAGAACCTACTATATTTGCAGGAAATGTCGGCTCCTCTGACCCAAATCAACGTTACGTTCAAGGATCACAAGGTGTTATAATTAGAAACAATTATCAGTTGCCATCAAGAAATTCCCAGCTTCATACAGTGACATCACACCAGCCACGAAAAACCGAAAACAAAAGCCCAAGTTTCACGCATCAGCCACAGTTGTCCAGTGCGACTCAATTTGGTGGTAATCGTGAAGTAGGTAGCAAGATGACACATACTACCTTGAGACACGAAAGGCAAGGGGTCAGTGGAGGATCTAACGGACTGAGAAATTCAAAGACAGTATTAAATGATGCATTTAATTATCAGTCAGTGCCTAATCTAAACCCTTACCCCAGACAAAGGACTTTGCCTTTAATGTCTAATTCAGAAAATAGCTACACAAGCTTGAGACGACAGTCATCAAGACCGAAAGTCACACAGTGACTCTGTTCACAAGTGTTGTGAATGAAGTGTGTGCTTTTGATTTCAGCTTTTGATTCAGCAAAATTTTCAGATGATGCGTGGACAATTGTTAAATAATTGCTGAAGTTTTTGTCATATTTATATTATAATTCAACATGAACTATTATTGAACTGACAGTTGCAGGCTGGTTACCTGCTGGTGTAAATACAAAGGTATTTATGAAATTGTCTTCTGGTAGCGAAAGAAAAGGATCTGGAACCCTGATCTGCTCCCAGTGCTTTGTACAAGACAACGATGTGCAACCATAACAAATGTAACAAACTGTTTTTCTTTCATTAGTACTTTTCAGAGCCAGAAGGTTTTGCTAAACGCTAGCCATCTTTCCTAATAAGCTGGTGTCACATAGTAGTAATAATAAAATAACACAATAAAATAACAACAGAAAGGTTTGCCTCTCCCCGTTCCTTTATATTATCTGCTGTAACTTGTTTCTTAGCATTCTGTATTCAATTAGGTTTCCTTCTAGTTAAGCAGCTGCAATTATTAGTGGGTGCAGTAATTACAGACTATGAAAACAACACTAGATCGGTGCTACCTATGTGCTGCAATCAATAAATAATACGTCACACGATGAGAATAAAAAGTATTTTCGAAGTACCCATTGGAATTGCAGTGGTTCAAGAGTATCTAATAAATGTTTTGGCTTGAGCTTTATTCCCCAGCTTTTTTTCAGTATTAAGAATTTGCTAACTATAAAATGGTTGCAATTGAGTGCATACTTTTAACATTGCTCGTTAAATTTTTATTTTAGTAAACAAAATAGCTTTAGCTTTTAGCTTTAGGTGCACAATTGAATGACAAATGTAACATTGGTTTGCCTTAAGAAAACGAATAAAATTATAACATGCTAGTTATTGGGTCCATGAGCCGATTTACTAGCATAATAAATCCGATTAACAGTTACTCGACACTCTAAACAAAGTGTTAAAAAAATGCTTACAAAATCCGTGATTACTCAATTTAGTGTTCCGTTTCATGTTTTGTTGCAAGCCAATCAGCTTTTGCCACTGAAGCCTTTACTCAATGTTACTTGTTCTCTTTCCCAGCCTAGCACATAATAGGTGAAACTTTTCTGTTCTCACACTTTCTCATGCAGGAGGATCGTTACAGCTTAATGTCGGTAACCATAACATTCAATGACTTTTTCGGCGTCCTCTCCTCGTCTCTTTTCATCGATTTCTTATGAGCGAGGATAGTTTCTTTCCATTCCGTTCTGGTATTTAGTATCTCTTCATGAATTTATGGAGATTCAGCTGAATATTTTTTACAGCTATTCTCTTGTTTCCTTTTAATGATAGCAGCAGTTAGGAAGGTGAACAGTGAGCATGTTTGTGTATTTTAATAAGTGTAACTAGTGAACTGCTTGTCCAAAAGGACTAAAGTAATGTAGGGGGATCTTATTGATGTTACTTAGCTTTTATAACCCGTTCCCAATTTTGAAAACAGTGCGACTACACAATCCGATGAAAATCTTGCTAAATTTAATGTGAATTTTGTATTTCGCTAACTAACTTGTGTCTTTGCTAACAAACATGCTTGCCTCAATAAACTGTTTTACAGAAAGTTTTAGTAATTTAAAACTAAACCTAGCCTTTCTTAAACATTGCAGCAGGTTCTGCATGTGTTTAAAGATAAACTTACGATTTGTATTTGTGATGGTAATACATTTACTAATTTATTCCGTGAAAGGGGTATGAGAAGAGGTGATTATTGAATTTGCATCCTAAAATACAGTGAGATGTATATATAGGTATTGTTTTGCTGACACCTTGTTTTTTTTAATCTATTATTTATGCAAGTCAGCTTTAAAGGAACTGTAAAGTTATGCTTGCATTTAAAGAACTCTCCTATGACGATGAGTTAATTATTGTACCGTCGACATTGTTTGGTATACTTGCAAGAAGACAGCATACTATTTTTAGAGTTGGTCACTGGCATTAATATGTAACATAAAATACATACTTTTAATGTTAAAATAATATAACCAGTCTGCTCGCTCATTTGGAATCTTCATTTAATCAATTGAATGATCATGGTTGGTAGTCAAGATTGAGCATCCTGTGAACTTGTTGAGCAAAGTGAGAATGACCACTAAAGTTTATAGCCACTTTTCTTGAAAATATGCGAATTTGTTTATTTGTAATTCCATGTTTACTTGACAATTACAGGTTGTTTCTGAAATGTTAACACCTTTATTGGGTATACCAGTCTGATAATAACTAATACAGTGCAGAAAAAATTGCACGAAGCTATTACTCCATGTTTTGTGTTATTTATATTTTATGAAAAACAAGTAAAATACATGTAATTTACATGTATTAAATACATGTTACATGTTATTTATGAAACCCAGCATTTTGTAATTACTTGTAAATTCAGGGACAATTGCTGTGCAAACTTCTCTGTTATGAATCTTACAGGTGTAGCAAACGTTCTTACTGAAATTTTAGTTTCAAAAGCTGGGCCAACGTATTTTAAACAGCTTCTTGAAATAATGTATGAAATTGAAATAAATTGCAAGTCAGTAAATTTGCTGTGTGGGTTTTCTCTGATAATGTAGTCGTGCATCCAAAGATTACTTGATCATTATGTTTGTTAGTTGGAATTAACTGTTGCTCCTTAATCAAATATTATAGCAGGTGTAAACGGAGAGTACAGTAGCAAAAGTTGGAATTAACTGTTGCTCCTTAATCAAATATTATAGCAGGTGTAAACGGAGAGTACAGTAGCAAAAGTTGGAATTAACTGTTGCTCCTTAATCAAATATTATAGCAGGTGTAAACAGAGAGTACAGTAGCAAAAGTTGGAATTAACTGTTCGTCCTTAATCAAATATTATAGCAGGTGTAAACGGAGAGTACAGTAGCAAAAGTTGGAATTAACTGTTCGTCCTTAATCAAATATTATGCCAGGGGTTAACGGAGAGTACAGTACCAAAAGTGCAACAAAGTTTAAATTATAAAACAAACACCTACAATAGTGTTAACAGTGTTTGATACTTCCAAATGAGTATATTGCCGTAGATGGATAAAGTGTATTTCTATTTAGTGAGTTACATACGTAAACAGTTCAGGCCACAGAGTACACGATAGTGCACTAATACACATTTGTATTAAACGAAGAAAATACAATATATAATGTGCCCAGTAAAACCACAGATTGGCATAAATTTTGTAAGCTTATGCATAAAAAAAAAATGTGCTTTTGCGTATTTGCAATGTGTGTTTTTGTATACTGGTGTAACTAACTACCTGAGGATGTGCGCCTTGGCACAAGAAAAGTTGGCTGTGTCATGCACAGTTATATTTAACAATTAAAATTAACATTTTCAGCTATAAAATGTACAGGAATTGAGCAGTCATGTCATTATAATGAAAAGCTGTAGCCTAAAATCGGGTTAATCAAATGAATCGTGTTATCTATAGTTCAGAATTCAGTACACACAAAGTAATTCTTTTTTAAGTACTTTGTATTCTCTTCCATCTGCTCCCTCAGATGCTCCCTAATCCTTGCAGTCTGAGAACTGTTAACATATTGGGTATGCTATGACATGCATGTGTGTGACCATTCTTAGGGAAAGTGACACGTAGACGTTACTGTCTCAAGGAGCCGTAAGTACAACAATTTTTTAATTACAAAGATCAAACTTACAATTTTGTGAAGTTAGTAGCAGGTCAAATAAATGCCTGACAGTGGATTCAAATTGTTGGGAAAGACGTAGTAATGCCTGAATGACTTCAGTCATCAGTAATGACCCAAGACACATTTTTCTTTGTAAGTCTTTAAAAATTTATTTTTAGTTTGTGTGTTGCACGTTCGTGTGTTTAAACTAAAAACTCATACCTTTCACAGGGGGTCAGGGGTTTGAATAATATCTCTGTAATGTGTGGTGCAGTGGCAACCCGGACCACTGCACTGTGACTGAGGTTGGCGCTAATGACCAAGCTGTCGACGCGCCATTAAGCCTCATCCCCCCCCCCTTTCACAGTAGAATAAGGATTCAAAATTGGAGCTCAACCTACTGGAGTATTCTTAACCCCCGTCAGACAACATTCATGTCTTGCTCCTCCTTTTCTTGTTCTGTTTTGAACCCATAGAGTGTCTTCCACAATGAGTTATTGTTGGGTTTTAATTGTGTTACAGAATTAATACTAATTATACCACACGCACATGCCTCTGATGGTGGATTCCAAACAATACACCATTGTTAGAAAATCATTGTTGGCAGAACCCACATGTGAGTGGAAATACAAGGTACGTTTGCAGAAGGAATAATTTTGCAGTTATCTGAACAGGTGTTTCGGAATCAAGCTATAATACGTGCGCCGGTTCTTGAGTCCTCTGGAAAATTGTCATCGACTTTCTTTGCCAGCAGCAGTGGAGCTCCCTGCATGTAACCAGCATTGTAGACTGCTCTGCGGGAAAGCCGACCGGCCAGCTGCTGAAATCCGTTCATTTGTAGCCGTGTGCTATGCGAGCAAAAGGAAAAAAAAAAACATTTTTTTTTATCCCTAGCAAGCGCGAACTACGCTTAAAAAAAGGTTTTTCGTGTTAATAAAAAAAACGAAAATAAACTATGCTACTGTTGGCTACTGGAGGCATAAGTGGTTACGAAAGAATACTTGTTTCTGTTCTTTACTTGAAAAAAAGAACATTTTGCCGGCCCCCAGCCAGGCCGGCTAAAAATGGTTTCTCTGTGCCTAAGACATACTTAACCTGATAATTTATCATTACATTCCTCGAGTGTGATGTTCCCCTGGAGGTTTCTTCTGCTGTGCAGCCGCCTGCTTGCATACCCCTGCTGCGCATGCACACGGCAGTCCTCCCTTATAATAAAAGCGACAGCATGCACGCTATCGGTATTCATTTTACTCTCAATATGTCAGGCGGTGACTCGAGAGGGGAGGCAGGGCGGGAGTAGGTTAAGTATGTTTTAGGCACAAAGAAACCATTTTTAGCCGGCCTGGCTGGTGGCCGGCAAAATGTTCTTTCTTTGTTGCCAAAACATCTTAACCTGATAATTTAGCATTATCAGCAGACCTTGTCAAATTTGGTGGTGGGCACCGCCTTGATGGGCGCCCCGGGATGCAAGCAGGCTGTTCCCAAAAAAGTTGTTGAAAACTTCGCACTTTGTTCAGAACTGGTGATGAACTCCGAAGTTAGGTCACTATCCCTCTTCACTGGTTGGCTTGTTGCCATGGTGAATGTTTAGCTACTATCATTGTTGGCTTGTTTTTGCTTCGTTCTGAGTGCTTAAGGGGAATTGACTACTGTACAGGTAGCAACAATAGATCGCAGCTGATGTAATCCGTTTACATACACGACCTTTGCTTCAGGTTGTGTGAGGTGGAGGTCGATGGATTCCTTCAAGATGCCGGTGTGAGGATTGCTTCGATCGGAAGGCTTTGTTGGCGGTTGATGATGTGGAGATTGTCCTGAATGTTATAAGTTACCAAGGGTCAATAAGTTATTGTGAGGAGGAGAAGTTGGTTTCTTCCATCTCTTCAGTTTTTTTGTTTTTTTTTAAATTGGACAATGGAAGGACTCGGGTGGTTGTTCTACGTCTAGTAGTCAGTCATTTCAACTCAATCGAGCGGGGTAAGCAGAGTTGCGGAGGGCTTCGAAAACTTTGAAGAAAACCTTGTGTTGGTTTAAGTCGGGGCGTTGGGTTTACCTTGGAGCCAATTGGCCGAAGGGATTGGATGAGTGAAGGACACTGTCGGCTGAAGGGTAGAAGGATAGAATTTATGAAGGATAGAATTTCCGTGTTGAGTATCAGCCAGGCTGGGAAGAAGAGGCGAAGTCTTGCGCCGACTGGGAGGTAGGAGAGGCGGGAGGCTTCGTGGTTTCAATGAGAGGAGCTCCTGCCCCCTGGTGACGAGCAGTGGCTGCGGCGGTCAGGAGTTACAGCTTGCTCCTGTTGGTTACATTGGCCGGAGCAGGAACGAGAGGGATCGGGCCGAAGGGGCTGTTGGTTTCTCGGCTGAAAGTAGGAGTTAACTTTCGCACGGTTTTAAGCTGGGAAGAAGAGGCAAAGTCTTGCGCCGGCTGGAAGGCAGGAAAGGAGCTACGGCGGTCAGGAGTTGCGGCTCGGTCCTGCTGGTTACGTTGGTCGGAGCAGGAGCGAAGGGGATCGGGCCGGAAGGGCTGATGGTTCCTCGGCTGAAAGCAGGAGTTACCTATCGGACGGATTGGCGGCGCTGTGCGAGGCGGGAGGGGCTGGGCCACGGCGTCCGATGGACTAGTGCAGGACCACATCGGGGCAGGGCGGCAGCCGAAAGATCAAATAAATTCGATGAAAGAGGCCCAAAGTTGGGACCGGCTGGAATGGATGGCGTTCCAGCAAGCATGAAGGACAGCCGCACAGATCATGGATGGGCAGTGGCACAATGCAGTGTAGCCGGTGGTCACCTGGCATCGGCAGGCCGTCTAGGTGGCGGGCGGACGAAAGACAGGAGACGGGAAGGGGACAAACCGTCTGCGGGACCAATTCGATTGGTTAGTGGATGACGAAAGACAAGAGGACAGGTGGAGAGAGGAGCTCCCAGTTGAGCAGGCTTTCATCTAGTTCAGGACGACATCATGACCGGAAGGCGGACGAAAGATGTGGAGCGGGGAAGAGGCTTTCAGCTTAACGAGCTTCCATCTTGGACCGGGACGGCATCTCAACCATAAGGCGGACGGGAGACGTGGAGCGGGAAAGGAGGTCCCAGTTTGACGGGCTATCTCTCTGGGACAGGACGGTACCACAACAGTGAGGGGGTAGTGGTGAAGGCCTGGTTCAACTTGCAGAAAGGCGGACGAAAGTTGAGTAGATGGGGTGAGAGCTGCAGGGCCTGTTTGTTCCCCATCACGGTGCAGGACATGGCACAACAGCAAGGCGGACGAAAGACGAAGGAGCAGGCCGAGCGGGGGCGGAGTGCTTGGTTGGCCTTCATCACGGTGGAGGACAGCAACACCCGGGTGAAAGACGAGTGAGTGCATAGAGCGAGGAACGGTGGCTTGGCAGATCTTCTCCATAGTGTAAAACGGCAACACCTGAGTCAGCCGGGCGAAAGACGCAAGACGGTCGAAAGACGAGTGTGTGCGTGGAGCGGGGAACGACAGCTTGGCAGGTCTTTTCTGTTGTGTAAGACGGCAACACCCGAGCGAAGCGGGAGAAAGACGAGTAAGTGTTTAGAGCGAGGAGCAGAAGCTCGGCAGACCTCCATATTGTAAACGGCAACACCCGGGGAAGGTGGGTGAAAGACGAGTTGCTTGGAGCGAGGAACACATTCCTTGGTAGACATTCATCACGGTGCGGGATGAAAACGTCCGTACAGGGCGGGTGAAAGACGAATGAGTGTGTAGAGCGAGGAATGCAGGCTTGGCAGATCTTCATCAAGGTTCAAAACGGCTGTTCCCGGGCAAGGCGGGTGAAAGACGAGTTACGTGGAGCAAGGAACGCTGGCTTGGTAGATCTTCATCATTGTGCGGGATGGAAACACCCGAACAGGGTGGGTAAAAGACGAACGAGTGTAAGGAGCGAGGGATCCAGGCTTGGCCGACTTTCAGCATGGTGCAGAACGGCAACATCTGGGAAAGGTGTAGACGATTGAGTGCATGGGGCAAGAAGTTCAGACTGGTTGGCCTTCCTTGTGAAATCGGCAGACCAAATCCAAGATGGACGAAAGATGGGAGCTTGCGAGATCTTCAACATAGTCGCGACAGCTATGGCATCAGTGAGGCGGATGAAAGACGACGAGGGAACCGGAGGCAGGGGCCGTCGATGGGTGATCTAGTTCACACTGCTTCCACGGCTGGACTGGTGAGACGTGGAGCTTTAATGTCGTGGCGGGAGAGGCGAGAGGCCTGAGCAACAACACAGACTCGACGACGACATCCCGGCTATGGCCAGACCGGAGATGGGCCGAAGAGTGGAGCGTGCGGTTAGCTACGGCATCAGTGAGGCGGACGAAGACGGCGAGGGAGCCGGAGCAGGGGCCGTCGATGGATGATCCAGTTCACAACTGCTTCCACGGCTGGACTGGTGAGATGTGGAGCTCCAACGTCGTGGCGGGAGAGGTGAGAGGCCTGAGCAACAAACCAGACTCGACGGCAACGTCCCGGCTATGGGTAGACCGGAGACGGGCCGAAGAGTGTAGCGCGTGCGGTGATGGGATGGCAGCGCCTAAGCCGCGTATCGAAGAGTGGAACGGCTGAAAGACAGGAACAGCAGAGCTGGAATCTTCCATGGTCGCAGCAGGGCACAGGAGGGCGAACAGAAAGGCGGACGAGGCCAGGGGGGGGATGCGGACAGGAGGCTTGATGGAAGACGGCAACCCAGGAGCATCACGGTGGAAGTTCACACGAAAAAACGGACGAAAGACGAGCAGGGCTAGAGACAGCCAGACGTCTAGTAATGGAGTGGGCAGCAACTGATGTCTTGATTTTCGCTCGAGACGTGGGGGTCGAGACAAGCCACGGTCGAGACAAGCAGCAAGAGGTGCAAACGGCTTCTCTCTTGGTTCACTCAAAACGTGGGTTCTAGCCACGAGTGATACGAGCAGCAGTGGACATCAACAGGTGACTTGATTTTCACTCGAGGCTGAAAGACAGGAACAGCAGAGGGAATGCAGATGGCTTCCAACTTGACTCTTCACTCAAAGCGTGGGTTTAAAGCCACGAATGAGACAAGCAGCAGCGTGGGACAGCAACTGGTGTCTTGATTTCCGCTCGAGATGTGGGGTTAGCCACGGTTGAGACAAGCAGCAAGAGGTGCAAACGGCGTCCATCTTGGTTCACTCAAACGTGGGATCTGGCCACGAAAGAGACGAGCAGATGACTTCCAACTTGACTCTTCACTCAAAGTGTGGTTTTTAAGCCACGAATGAGACGAGCAGCAGTGTAGGACAGCAACTGTTGTCTTGATTTTCATTCGAAATGTGGGGTGAGCCACGGGCGAGACAAGCGGCAGGCGTGACGATGGCATCCAGCTTAGATCTTCACTCAAAAAACGTGGGTTTTAGCCACGAGTGAGACAAGCAGCAATGGACAGCAAGTGTTGGCTTGATTTTCGCTCGATACGTTGGGTAAGCTACAGTCGAGACAAACGGCAGACGTGATGATGGCAACCAGCTTGGTTCTTCACTCAAAACGTGGAAATTAGCCACGAATGACACGAGCAGCAGGGGGCAGCAAATGTTGACTTGATCTTCACTCGATAATGGACAAGGTGGTGTATTCAAAGCACGCTAGCAAGTTCAATCGTTGTTGAAAACAATCGAAACCGAAACGGGAGTAAGGCGGCTCGCCTGCAATGCGGTACATCCGGAAACCTTGTACGGGAAGCGGCCGAAAAGCTGGAGCTCAGTCGAGGCGTGGCGGCGGGAAGGGCGGGGGCCGGTGGAGGGAGTGTTTTCCGACCGAAGAGTGAAAGCTGAAGGGACGCCACAGTTGCGGGTGCAGCCGGCCGGACGACGATGAGCGACCGAGCAGGGTTACATGGGCAGCTTGCGTACGGACTTCGGCAGATGCCGGTGATGGTAGGCCGTTCGGCAACTCGGGCGTGTTTCCGTCCAAAAGCAGAAAGCCCAGGGATGTCGCGGGTGCGGGTGCAGCCAGCTGGAACGGTGATGAGCGTCGGAGAAGGTTGACATCAACCGCTAGGGAGTCTTGAAGCGGACGAAATGGGGAAACAGGGCGGCGTGGGGTCGTGGACAGATCCCAGCTTATCGCCGATAGGGACTTTACTCTACGACTCTTGCATCGCCTCGGCTTTGGTGTCAACTTCCCGAATTATAGTTTGACTCCGTTACAAAGTTTTGTGTTCCTCGGAGTAGGGCTCAACCTTATTCGAGCAACCATCATGCCCTCCCCAGACAGGGTCACGTCCCTGTTTTACAAGATACGAACCTTTCTCCAGTCATCCACCTACACACTGACGCAACTCAACTCCCTCATCGATTCGCTCGACTCGTTTGCCCTGCTGGTTCCATATGGCAGGTGGAAGGTCCACCCTCTCCACCATTTCCGGACTGATGAATGGACTGGCCGGTTGCCCTCTCAACCCCAACAGCGGCCAGACCCAGACAGATTCCCTATCACCTCTCTGCTAACACGGCTAGACGTCCAGTACGTCACCCGGATGATTTCCCTTCACTAGCTCCCGCCCAACAACCACCTGTTCTCAGACGCCTCCCTTCAAGGCTGGGGCGTTCACATCGGCGACCACACGGTCTCCGGGATCTGGCCACCGCACATGGTCGACCATATCAATGTTTTGGTATTGCAATCAGTCCTCTTCGGTCTGACAAACTTTCAGAGCCTTGTCAGCGGGAAGATAGTATAGGTTCACATCGACAATACAACAATGATTGCTTATCCCCATAACGGCGGAGGGACTCGATCCAGGTCTTTCCACCTGGTCACTTCACGCATCTTCACCCTATGCATTCGCTTGAAGACGACTTTAATTCCACTTCACATCCCGGGAAGCCGCAATGTGATCACGGACTCCCTGTGCCGGCGGTCCCCTCCAGCGGGAGAATGGCCCCTCAAAGCATCCATTTGCATGTCTCTCTTCCACCTATGTGAGCGACCATACCTCGACCTCTTCACCACGAGGCTCAATGGCAGACTTCCCCAATTTGTCAGCGCGGTCCCCTACGACCAAGCATGGGAAGTGGATACCCTTGCAATGGACTGTAGCCACCTCTTAGGCTACCTGTTTCCGCTCCCTAAACTACTTCCCTTAGTCTTATGCAAGGTAGCCCAGTCTCCGGGACGCTTCATCCTGATCGCTCCAATTGGCCTTCGATCGCCTGGAGTTTCCTCTCATACTCAGCCTCTTGATTGACTCTCCTCGATCCCTTCAGACATCCCAAACCTCTTAACCCAACAACGGGGGACCGTGTTCCATCCCAAACCCTGACACTACGACAACAGGCGTGGCTGCTGTCATCAGATTACTCGAAGCAACAGGAGTTCCTCCTGAGCAGGCCTCTCGTATTGCCTCCAAGGCAGTCCGGTTGTCAACTAACAAAATCTATAACAGCCATTGGTGTATGCCACAACAGATCAATCCAGTCGCTCAATCTTCAGCTCAGCTACCTGCACTTCCTTATGGATCTCTTCAATGAAGGGTTACGCGGATCCACAATCTTCGTATACCAGTCCGCCCTGAACACTGTCTTTCGGGCGGCCGAATGTTCTGCACTTCGGGACGACTTTCACATCTCCGCCCTCCTCAAGCCTTTTGAACTCGAGCAACCGGTCGTCCACCGCCTGTTTCCAGGTTGGGACTTCACCTATTGTCCTCACTTCTCTTCTCTCGACGCCCTATGAACCCTTGTCGTCTAGTCGCCTCAGTTACCTCATTTGCAAGACAGTCTTCTCATGGCCTTGGTCTTGTTTCCGATGCAGCGAAGTGCAGGCTCTCTCTGCAACTGCCAGCGACTACTTCTTCCACAATGACTGCTCTGCAGTCACCTTGACCCCTCGAGCGTCCTTCCGAGCCAAGACCCAGAGGCCTGGCAACCGCACAATCCTATCTGCATACCAGCCTTGTCTCCCCTTGTTGACACCCCCCTGTGGGCTGGGGGTAGAATAAGCCCACCATACCCCTGCATGTCGTAGAAGGCGACTAAAAGGGAACCCAAGATCACGGTCTGCTAATGTGCCAAGGGTCTGTATGGCGGAGGGTTTTTGGTCCGTCTTTAACACTAGCAACCTCAACACTACGGTTTGCAAATGCGCCTACGGTGTGTATGGTGGGCAGGTTTAACACCCGTCGCAAGCACTAGTCATAAAGAGGTGAAGGGACATCCAGACAAACCGGGCCCGGGGTGGCTGCTTAGAGGATGTTTGGCTGTTTGAATCCCCTTTTGGGTTTGATTCCAATTTGCCCATTCTGGCCACTGGGCTTTTCATCCTCATCCCCCAGCATGTTGGCCGTGTGCTGCAACCTAGTAATCCGTGGAGGCGGAGATCCTGGCTTTCGGGCTTTGGCTCCTTATTCCGGAGAACGGGTGGCCTAGGCGAGCCGGCCTAAGGTCAATCGGCTATGACTTTTCGGGTCCTGTCGATGTGGGGAGGTAGCTTGTGCTGTATCCATCTGCATCACGGACCCGAACAGTTTGGGTTATCGACGGAGGTGGTGTGTACGGCTTCCTTGGTGGCCTCACCTCTCGGCATGCTTAGGCTGCCACTTCACCGAGATAGACGGCGGTGTTAGCTTCCTGGTGCAGGGCCCTGGATATGCGGCTTCTGGCCCTGCATCACCCGAGTGCCGCGCGGGGCTTTCTTTTCTGGGGGGCCGCACCGCCGCGACTTCTTTTTGCTCTACATGGCAACTACTTCCCCCCCCCCTCTCCCGATAAAATTTCTTCCCCCAAAATTCTTCCCCTCCTCGCCGCACTAGCAAGCGCCAGAGGAGGGAACCCGAGATGATTGGGCCTGGTGCCCAGTTACCAGACCTTAGTAAGAGTCGGGACCAAGTTCCGAAGTTCCTGGTGGTGACAGGCGAGGGCCGAGATGTTACGCAACTCGGTCCATTCGCTGTACACAAAGCTTTGAAAGGGATCTGTGGTTCTGATCCAAAGAGTGTCTCTCGGCTCCGTGCTGGGGGATACCTTGTGGAGGTTGCAGACGATGGTCAGGAGAAGAGGCTTTTGAAAGCGAGTGCACTGGGGTCGTACCCAGTACATGTCGAGCCGCATCGTACTTTTAACAGCAGCAAGGGGGTCGTAACATGCTTCGATTTGAGGGGTCTCAGTGATGATGTCATCCTGGGCGAACTCAATTCACAGGGTGTTACGGCTGTGAGGCGTTTGACACGGAAAGGCGAGAATGGTGCCCAGCCAACTGACACCTTTTTCCTGACCTTTGATACGCCAGTTGCACCGCAGCACATTACTGCCGGTTACCTGCGCTTGAAGGTCAGGAGTTACGTTCCGAATCCGATGCGGTGTTTCCGCTGTCAACGCTTCGGCTATACCAGCGGCTCATGTAAAGGTAGGCCTACCTGTGTTTCCTGTGCTCAGGCAGCCCATGAAGGCGCTGACTGTGCTGTCCCGGAGCAGTGCGTCAACTTCGGTGGTCAGCACCAAGCCTCTTCACGGGACTGTCGTGTTTATGTTGAGGAACGTCGAGTGCAGGAACTAAAGGTGAAGGACGGGTTTTCCTACTCGGAGGCCCGAAAGAAAGCCAAACTATCGGCGCCGGCTATGACACGTTCTTTTGCGCAGGTGTGCAGTGCGCCATTGCCTGGCCCAGTTAGTGAGTCTGCTGATTTGGCAGATTTACGCGCTGAGCTCAGGTCTTTGACGACGACGGTGGGCAAGCTTATAACTTTGTTGACTCTGCAACATCCATGTCTGCAGGGTCTTTTGGGTCCTTCGGACCCGGTTGCTGCCTTGCCGTCTACATCTGCCCAGCCTGCAAATGCTTCTGTTCCTGCTGCTGTTTCTGCTCCTGCTGCTGTTTCTGCTGCTGCATCTGTTACCAGGCAGGTTAAAGCTTCAGCTAAGCCTCCACCTGCCCGGAGTGAACCACAGAAAACGTTGAAGAAGAAGGCTCCTGCTGGTAAAGCCTAAACACCACCCGTGAGGAAGTCGCCACCAGGAGAGAAGGTGAAACGGTCGTTGAACGGCCAACTTGCTATGGGGTCCGTTGTATCCCCTCAACATCTTGATGATACTTTGCCCATGGAGCAGGAAGAGATTTCCTGTTCCAATTCTCCGGAACTTTTTCCTCCTTCCGAGGACAACTTGGTTCTGAACCTCACTCCATCTTTTGATTCGGGTGAGGATTCGGATGTTTTCGGATCGCCCAGAGGAGGAGTTGAGGAGAACGATTCAATTTTCAGCCCGCCCTAATGCCTGCGCATGCCATCGTTCAGTGGAACTGCCAAAGTTATTGGACCCATGCCGAAGAGCTGCGGCTGCTTTTGTCGCATTGACGACCTCTGTGCTGCTGTCTACAGGAAACCTGCTTTAAAGCGTCAGATAATCCGGTTGTTCGAGGTTATTCTGTCTACCGTCTGGATGCTGACCCTTTGCCACGTGCACATGGTGGTGTTGCAGTGCTGGTTCAACACTCTCAGCCGCATGCCAGTGTGGCTCTGCACACTAGGCTTCAGGCGGTAGCAGTTAGAGTTTCTTTCCACTTCGATATTACTGTCTGTTGGCTTTATTTGCCACCGGATGAGGTCTTTGGGATTGGTGACCTGGAGGATCTGGTCCGCCAGCTTCCTGCCCCTTTCTGTTGCTGGGCGACTTTAACAGCCACCATGTCCAGTGGGGGAAACCTCATACAGACAACAAAGGCAGGATCCTTGAGGAGTGGATGCAGAGGGGGTCTGTTTGCATCCTGAACGATGGAGCCATGACACACTGCAACCTGGCCACGGGCAATTGGTCAGCGGTGGACTTAGCCTTTTGCTCGCTGGCCATCCCAGTTCACTTCACTTGGGGTGTCTCTGCCGATCTGCATGGAAGCGATCACCTCCCCATTGTGTTGTCCACAACACAAGGGGGTTCTGTAACTTCCAGGCCAGCCCGGTGGGCGCTTAAACGTGCTAAATGGTCAGCTTTTGCTGAGGCTGCTGTATTTCAGCGTGCGGTTGAGGACTTTTCTGATGTGGATGAACTTTCCACTAATTTCGCTGACGTGGTCCTTGCTGCTGCTCATGCTACTAACCCGCGTACGTCCACTCAGCCGCGCCCGGTTCCTGTTCCGTGGTGGACACCTGCTTGCGAGTAGGCCATTCAGGTCCGCCGGCGAGCGTTGCGTGCATTTACAGTCAGCCCAACTGCTGACAACTTTGTAGCCTTTAAGTGCTGTCATGCCCGTGCCAGGTTTGTCATCCGTGAGGCTAGACGTGCTTCGTGGGCAGTTTATGTTTCGTCGATCACGCGCTCCACGCCTTCTCAGCAGGTGTGGTGGAAGGTGCGCCAGATCTCGGGGAAGACCGTGCCTTCCCCGGTTTCACAGCTGAAGGTGGCGAATACCGTGATCTCTTCTGTGCCGGATATCGCCGACTGTCTTGCGTCTGCGTTTGCGCAGGTCTCGAGTGATAACCATTATGATCCTGGTTTCCTCAGAATAAAGCGTACTGAAGAGGCTCACCCTATAGACTCTCGCTCCGATGGGCTAGAGGAGAACAATTTACCGTTCACCAGGCAGGAATTTGTTTCAGCTTTGTCCAAGTCGCATGACTCCGCCCCAGGGCCTGATGATGTTCACTATCAGCTGTTGAAACATCTGCCTCTTGCCTCCCAGCAGTTCTTGCTGGAGATGTTCAACCGTGTGTGGGCAGAAGGCTCTGTTCCGGCAGCGTGGAGGACAGCAGTGGTCATCCCGATTGTGAAACTGAGCAAAGACCCTACTGCTCCTTCCAGTTATCGCCCAATCGCTCTGACTAGCTGTGTCTGTAAACTTCTGGAACGGATGGTCGGTGAGAGGTTGGTCTGGGTGCTGGAATCACGGGGATTCTTATCTGTGTCCCAGTGCGACTTTCGACGGTTTCGGTCAACCATCGATCATCTGGTTGCCCTTGAATCGGATGTGAGGGAGGCTTTTCGCCTGCGTCAACATCTGGTTCAGGTTTTCTTTGACTTGGAGAAGGCGAATGATACGACGTGGCGTTATGGGATTCTCCGTAATCTCTATAACTATGGCTTGAGGGGACAGATGCCACTGTTGCTTTCTGCTTACCTCTCAGGCCGTTCTTTTCGCGTTCGTGTCGGGACGACTCTTTCCCGCCCGTTTGTCTTGGAGAATGGTGTGCCTCAAGGAGGTGTTCTTAGTGTCATCTTGTTTGCTCTAGGGATCAACCCCATTGCTCAGCAAGCTGCTGTTCCCCAGTCATTGTTTGTCGATGACTTCGGCCTGCGCTTTCGGGCAGCTCGCATGCAGACCTGCGAGCGGCAGCTACAGCTGGCAATTAACAAAGTCCAGACCTGGGCGGTAAGTAATGGTTTCCGGTTTTCTCCGGACAAGACTGTGTGCATCCACTTTTGCGGCCAACGAGCACTGCACCCGGATCCTTACCTGTACTTGGGACAGGCACAAATTCCTGTTGTCCCACAGGCACGTTTCCTGGGTCTGGTGTTCGATTCCAGGTTGTCTTGGCTTCCACACTTACGTCAGCTTAAAGACAAGGCTTTGCGGACACTTAACATCTTGCGGGTCCTGTCGGGCACTTCATGGGGTGCCGATCGCGCTGCCATGTTGCGCCTCTACCGAGCCCTTGTCCGCAGCAAACTTGATTATGCGTGTATGGTCTATGATTCGGCTAGTGACTCCACTCTCCAGATGTTGGACACTGTGCATCACAGTGGCCTGCGTGTGGCGACTGGGGCATTTCGAACTTCTCCAGTGGTCAGCCTCTATGCTGAGGCCTCGGAGCCACCTTTGGCCATTCGTCGGCGACAGCTTGCCATTCAGTATGTTGTGCGTTTGCGTGCTGTATAATCCAGTCCTGCTTGGTCCATGGTTTTTGGGCCAGACTTGCGAGTCGGTAGACGTAGGGTGGGTAAGGGTGATTTCCACGATAGGCTCCAGCAGTCCTGTCAGGAGATAGCCTTTGAAATGCCCTGCATATTGAGGCTTGGGAGAATGCCAGTTGCCCCTTGGCTTGTCCCAGGTGGCAGTTTCATTTTTGCTCTGGCGTCCCTCCCAAAGGGTTCCACTCTACCAGCAAGGTACTTACAGGAGTTCCGGCGGCTGAGTTCTCAGTACGCCAGTTATCAGGGCCTGTTTACTGATGGGTCGAAGTCAGACGTTGGCGTGGCGTGTGCTTGTGTGTGTAAGGGAGTAATGGTTGCCCATCGCCTTCCATCAGGCTATTCTGTGTTCTCTGCAGAGCTTTTGGCTCTTGGTTTGGCGGTGGAATGGATCCTTGACCTTCAGGGCACGCATTTCATTATCTTTAGTGATTCCATGAGTGCCCTGGAGTCCTTGGCGAATTACAATCCTAGGAACCCCTTGACACAACGTGTCCAAGCTTTGCTTTCCCGCTTGCCTGGCCAGCGGAAAACCGTGCTTTTCTGCTGGATCTCGGGCCATGTTGGGATAGCAGTGAATGAACAAGCTGATTCTGCTGCTAATTCTTTCTGGCCCTCTCGGTAGGGATCTTAGCCTTGTTCCCTCAGATGCCTTTCCAACTCTGCGTCTGAGGTTACACGCTTTTTGGCAAACCTTGTGGGAGAGACAGGACGGTAATAAATTACGGGCCATTAAAGGCACTGTCGAGGAGTGGCACTCAGCGTGTCGCCGCAGTCGCCGTGAGGAGGTTGTGTTGGCTCGTTTGCGAATTGGTCACACCCGCTTACTCACTGTTTCGTTTTGCGGGGGGTTGACCCTCCTGAATGTTATTGGTGTCGACGGCCACTTACGGTCCGGCACTTACTTGTTGATTGTCGCCACCTTGATGGTGTTCGTTGTCGTTTCCATCTTCCGCATGACATTGCGCGTCAGTTGGGCGATAAGTCTGTCCTCCTGTCCGTTGTTTTTCAATTTTTGCAGGAGGTACAGATGTATGACAAGATTTAGATTAGGGGTTTGAATGACATCTCTGTAACGTATGGTGCAGTGGTAACCCAGACCACTGCACTATGACTGAGGTTGGCGCTAATGAGCAAGTTGTCGACGCGCCATTAAGCTTCAATCCC
This sequence comes from Lithobius niger, assembly GCA_023313725.1. Taxonomy (NCBI): domain Eukaryota; kingdom Metazoa; phylum Arthropoda; class Chilopoda; order Lithobiomorpha; family Lithobiidae; genus Lithobius; species Lithobius niger. The sequence goes on along the minus strand of JAHWFP010252474.1, from coordinate 7,340 downwards.
CCCCCTTGTTGACAACGAGCCTAAAAAAGTCTCTCTGCCCGGTACGTGCTCTTCTGCATTACTTGAAACCCTCCAAGCCTCTACAACGCGGTCGCTCCCAACTCTTTCTCCCGTTCGTTTCGGCGACCGGTGAAGCTTTGGCCCACATGGTCACCACCTGGATAAAGACTGTTGTCAATGCCTACAAGGCTCATAACATAGACTGTGACGACCAAGAGCCTCGTGTTACTGCCCACGAATTCCGGGCCATTTCGACTTCTTGGGCCCACCACAGTAATGTTCCCATTACTTATTTATTAAAGCAGCATCTTGGAGACACCCCACTAAGTTCACGTCTTACTACCTTCGAGATATGTCGACCCAAGCGGATGGCTTGTATTGCATCTGTCCCTTTGTGGCCGCCAAGCGAATACTTTAAGCACACCCCTTTAAGCAACTCGGTCTCCGCCATCTTCTACCACTGACCTTTCGAGAAGACTTAACTTTTTGGGGGACCGGCGTGCTACCTGAGGGGCTCCGTCAAGTGGCGCCCGCCATCTTTGACGAGGTCTGTGGAATGCTAAAATTCAGTTAATGGATATTTTCATGGCACATAGAAAGCCCAAAATACTAGGTACAGCTGGTTGATTTTTGTTTCTATTGCCTTTATGAAAATATACATTACCTTTTCCCTCCCCTCCCCCCCTACTGTGTCGTCACTGGGGCTCGTAGAGAAACAAAAGATGAAGAAACCAAGCTTCGTCTGTGTTTATATTGCGGAGGCTGCGCATGCGTAGTGGGTAGCGACGCCGGACGGACCAAGACCTTAATCTCTATAGATTGCACAGGAAAAGAAAGAGAATGCTAAAATTCAAGTAATGTATATTTTTATAAAGGCAATAGAAACCAAAATCAGCAAACCGTACCGGCAACAACATCAAAAACCCCAAAATAACTTTTGGGCTTTTTGTTGTTGTTGCCGGAGCGAGCGAGCGAAGCGTAGCCTATAACGGACACCAAACAGTAAAATGTTGGTTGGTCGGTTGGTCCGTTGGTTGGTTGGTTGGTTGCACTTTTGTAGTCTGGGTGGATCCCAAACGAATGGACTGATTGGAATGAAATTTGGTACATCGCTTTATACCCCCATAAGTATTGCTGAGCTAAAAGTTGACGAAAATCGAACAATTGTTACAGAAGAAATTACAATATTTCGAATTTATTTGAAACACTCACCATTGTAAATTTGGTAATCTGAATAGTTAAGGAATTCCGACGAAGCATACACCATGCTGGTGGTAGTCAAGTGAACTTTAGAAAACACAGCAAATTAAATTTTGGTAGCTTCTTTCTAACTGACAATCTTTTTCGATGAAATAATAACATTTGATCCTTGCATTTAACCACTACAGGAAGGAATACAACCATAAGAAAACAAAAGAATTTCATTATATGACAAACATTAGTTTCATTGAAAAAAAATGCTTGGAGAAATTCACTTCAGCACAGCGACAATTTTAGTCATTTACACTAGTGATGGGAATCTCTAATATGAAACCTGAAATCGTCGTCTCAAGGTGAAGCGGTATATATAAAACGAAAGTCTAGAGCAGACGACGTGTTTATATCACAGCACGAAACAATAATATACCACGGTAACGTGAAGTCTCAAAACCGAAACCGTGTCGTTTGAAGGAATAAGTCTAACTCTCGAACCTAACTGGTGTTAGCTGCTACTTACAAAATAAAATCGCCAGGCAAAAATCAGGCCTAAATCCAAAAATTAGGCCTAAAACCTAATACTAGGCATAAAAGCTAACTCATTTTTAACCTACAATTGTGATGATTATTACTTTTAGATTATATAACAGATATCGCTGTTGCAGTGGGTGATATAGGTGTGCACCTTAACATTTTCGTTGGTGCAAGTGTCAAGTTGTACCTGCGGCAGCGCTGTGAACCTTTTAAATCTTTAGATTATTGTTGAAAACTATCGTATTGATAATTGTTGGGTTTGCAGTTAAATGCTTTATTATCAATTTTTTAACATACGGACTACACTTTACACAGCAGTTGCTATAAACAATGTAAGAATTATTGGTGGTGGCAGCTCAAACAGCAGTTGGTATATGTGTCGTTTTATTTTTAGTTGGTGGCAAGCGTGTGAGCTGTGAAAGAGGCTACGAATAACTAAACAGAAAATAAATGCTGGATAAACGAATGCCTATTAAAATAAATATGATACGTAGCTTAGGCCTATACTTGAAAAAAAAAAGCCAAAAACAGAAAAAGTCCAGCAAAAAGCAGCAGTACATCACACCAAAAAGGCAAAGAGCCCAACTTAGCCGAGTGAGTACTGCACCTATATTTTTTAGGAGCATTAACAAATCATTACAATAAAAAATGTTTAAAATGAAGGTCTGTTCGCTCTGCCTACAATAGGCCCAAAGCCTGTTTCCTAGTAATCAAATAATTATTCTGCCTTAACGTTCAGTTCGTTGACAGAAAGAGGAACTGGCTCGTCCTTTGTCTTCAAATTGCTCCATGGTGCAGGTGTGCCTCTACCCTGGCCTGCAAAAAAGGTTACTTAGAAGAAGTCAGCTATCTCCTCCAAAACTACTTAGGTTCAGTCTGGGTACTCTTTAGGCAACTTCAGTTACATGTTCTGGTTCTTCTTTGGCTACTAGATAGCTACAGTACAGGATCGGGCTCTACTTTTGCTCTTACGTCGCTACAATCAATAGACTTCGTCATTCGTAACCCATGGCTATGTTAATGTTATGCAAAGGTTATCACTAGTACGTTAAGAATGACTACGAATGGCTGGAGTATCACAAACATTACAAGTATTGCTTAGCGTGCTTACATTATTATTAGGCTTGACTAGCCAGTTGGCCATGCTTGCATGGGTGAGTCGCCCTGCATCAATAATAACACACAAAACTGCAACCTGTCGGTGTTTATTGTAACTACGCGTTTGGAATGCCAACTACATACGTATAACAAGCGCTTTAGCAAGCGACTTCGTTTCATGCCATTTTTTCAGTTTTTCAAACAATAGCAATCAGAACATTTCCTTTAGGCTAGTTAAAAATCTTTTCACATTCGCTGGGCTTTTAAATATTAAAAATCTGTATTAAAACACACATTTGTTAAAATTGGACCACTATTTTTTTTAAGTTGCTGTTACACACACTTCACTTTGTGAGCACTTTAAATGCTTTTTATGTTTGGCGTTTTTCTTCTTTTTACACTTCACTTTGAGATGTAATCTCTCGTCCACTGTCGGTTGTGTTTTACCCTATCACTTGGTGGACGCTTTCTTTGTGTGGGAGCAGTTCCTCTAGTGGAACTACACGGCAATCTTAGGTTTGTTGCGCTTGACACGGGTGGCGCGCTAATAACAGCACTTGGAGTAGAAGGTGTTTCACTTATCACTAGTGGAGCACTACTAACGGTACTTGGTGTTGAAACTGTTGGTGGTGATGGTTCTGGAGCACTTACTTCCTCTGGATTATCTGGTAAATAAATCTCTCCTTGAAGACTGCTCTGGTTTCCACCTGGCATTTCTGCAGGTTATAAATGCCATCAGTTCCTTCAATAAACAGCTCCATTTGAAGCTCTAACAAAATATGAATTTGGTTCGTCAGCTCTCCGAAGAACAGTGCCTGGTATCCACTTCTTTTCTATGCGCGCATACACTTGTTGATTTGGTTTCAGCTTAGAAAGACGCTTCGATGTCTGATCAGCATGAAACTTTTGAGTTTGCTGCCACCTTCAAGTTGTTTATGTAGGTTCTTGAAATTTTCAGTTTTTGGCTTCAACAAAGTGGGTAAAGTTGGAAGAACTGTCTTAATTTTTCGTCCCATGAGAATTTCAGTTGGGCTAGGAATATTTTCACCTGGCGTAGCTCGTAGATTCAGCAGATACTTGAATATGTTACTACCTGTTTCAAGTGTTTTCCGAAGCTGATTTTCACTGTCTGGATGTGGCGTTACACCAGGCCATTGGATCTAGCAAAATAAGGACTGGACTTAGTGTGTTTAATTCCCCAATCATTAAGATGGTTCTCAAGTTCCACGGATTCGAATGGTGGATTTCCATCCGACATAAGTTCATTCGGAATTCCATGTCTAGCAATCACACTATCTATTGCATTCTTGAGATGAAATGCAGTTGTTCATTGCATTGTTATGATTTCTATGTACTTTGACAAGTAATCTACGATCAAAAGAAACTTCAGCTGGAAAAAATCCATAGCCAGTTTTCCCCATGGTCTCATTGGAATTTTTTGGGGGAGTCAACGGCTCTTTGCAGTTATTTCGCTGAAACGTTTGACAGATTTCACATCTTTCAATAGTTCTTTTAACTTCGGAAGAAATTCCTGGCCAGTAAATCACGTCCTTGTAGCACCTATGAGTTTGGCCTACACCTTGGTGTGGTTCATGAATTTTGGCCACGATTTCTTTACTCAAGTCTGCTGGGATCACAATAGCAGAAGCTTTGCACAACAGTCCTTCAGCAATAACGAGTTCATCACATGGTTGCCAAAACTCTGAAGTAATCGGATCGACTTCACCTCTATTCGAAGGCCATCCTTCTCTGACATACTGAAGCAATTTATTCAGAGCAGGATCTGCTTGACTAGAAACGCGGATATTCTCTTTCATTTAATTTGATGCTGGAAGATGTTCAACCATTAGCAGTATCTGAAGATCTGCACTTGAAGTGTCATACATCGTAGTGACATTCGGTATTCTTGACAAAATGTCTGCTGCACCGATTTGCTTTCCTGGGATACGCTGTAACTTGAATTGGTATTGATGTAGCCGTAACAGCATCCGCAGTATTCTTGGTGAGATTTTGTCAAGTGGTTTATTGACGATAGCTTGTGATCGATGAAAATCAAAAATTCTTTACCATGCAGGAAGTCGTGAAACTTCTTACAGCCATGCACAACCGATAAAAGTTCCTTTTCTAACTGCGCATACCTTTTCTGGGTTTCCAATACATGGCTGATGCAAAAGTAATAGGCTGTTGGTTCTGAACTAAAACTGCCCCAAGTCCATTTTGCGATGAGTCAACATATGGGTGCGTTACCTTTGAAATAGTTTAGAGTTGGAGAGTTGATGAGCTTTTGTTTGATCTTTTCCAAACTTGATCGGCTTTCAGAGGCCACGTAAACTCGTCCAACTTCAAAAGACCTCTCATATAGGATGTATCTTCTGATAGGTTTGGAAGAAACTTACCAAAATATGTGAGCAGACCTAATAGCTTCTGTAATTCTTCTTTAGTCTATGGATTTTTTAAGCTATTTACTGTGGCAATTTTTTCAGAGTCTGGCTTCAACCCGTTTTTTGTGAACAAATGCCCTAAGTACTTGACTTGATTCTTGGCGAGCTTGCATCTTATTTTTCTTTAGACACAAATTGTTTCTTCGTGCAATGTCTAGTGCTCGGATTAAACGCTGGTTGTGTTCTAGAAGCGTTGAGCTCCAAACAATCAAATCATTTTCAAAGGGAGACATGCCTGCTTCGTTACTGAAGAGTTCGTTCATTATTTGTTCTTAACACCAAATGGTAGCCGTAAAAATTGGTAATTTTCCTATGGTGTAGATATTACACACATATAGCTACTTCGTCAAAATGCTAATTCTGCGTCCAACTCTGTAAAGTATGTAGCTCCAGCCATTTTTGCTGCAGTTTCTTCACATGTTGGTATTTGTAGGTTTTTAGCTTTGATTTGTTTGTTCAGTGCAACTGGATCTAGACAAATCCTAATTCACTATCATCATTTGATGAGCCCAATCAGTTGGTTCATTCACTTTTTCAAAGACTTTCAGACCTTCCATATCCTGATTGCATATGGAATGCGACAAGCTGAATTGCGTATAGGAATAACATCTTCAGTGAGAACAAAGTCATGTTCATTTGTAGTTCTCCTAATCCGGTGAATACATCTGGGTAGGCGTCGATGATTTTAGCAGGTTCCCAGTGTGGTTCAGCCTTTACTTTAGGCTCTGGAAGAGGCTTATCTTTTTGACAGCATGCATGAATTGTATGTCTATCAATAAGCCCAAGCTTTTCATTTGATAACAGTCCAAGTAATGGCTGTGTCTTGTCATCAACCACATGTAATTTAAGTTTGCCACTGCTTTTCGTGAAATTCTACTAGAATTGTGCATTTTCCAATCAAAACATATTTTGTATTTGTTATTTTGACATTGGGAACTATACAGTTCAGCATTCTTTTAGAAATAACATTGCATTGTGCACTTGTGTTAATTTTAAAACTCACTTTTCTATTTTGGATTTTAAATGCTTCATTCCAGTTTACTTCTTCATCCTGCTCATGATCTAGACTACGTAAGCCTATATACAGCGTCTCATCATCAACTGGGAGGCATTAAGTGGGCTTAGTTTGTACTCATCTGACTCAATGCCTGAACTGCTTTCACTTTCACCACCATGCATTTCATAGTCACCCTTTTGTATACACATGGTGGCAAAATGATTGAGCTTGTTGCATTTCGCACATTTCTTGCCATATGCTGGACATGCCTGTGGTTTGTGTTGCACACCACACCATTTGCAGTTTGTTGTTTTGCGTTTTAACTCACTGTAATTGGATTTGCTTGTCTGCTGCATGTTGACTTGTTTTGTGCTTTAGGTTTCGTTTTATGTTGCTTGCGTACTGAACTAATTGTGGCTTGGTCTGCATCATTAGTAGCCATAAATTTAAACTGTAACTTTGCTAATTCTGCTGCACGACATGTCTGAACATATTTTGTTAATGTGAGAGGTAGAATTTGAAACAGTTTTTCTTGGAGTCCCTTGTCATCATGGCCACACAGTATTCTATTACGAATTAAACCGTCAGCTAGATGTTCAAATTCACAATCAAAAACACAAACGACTTTTGAGTTTTACATCTGTGTAGAATTCGTCAAATGTCCGTCCGTTTTGCTTACATATATTGAAAATAAAACGTACATATATGCCTGGTTGTGGAAGGGTTTAAAGTGTTCATCAAATTTTTTCGTTATGAGATCGACTGTCAACTCGTTGCCAATGATTCGTTGAATTTGCCCATTCACTAACCTTGTAAACTCGAACGTGTTACATATTCGTCTTCCTTCTTCTCCAAAAACATGAAGGAATACAGCACATCGTGTAGAAGCAGAAAATTGTGTAGCACGTATCTGTCTCGGCATAGATAACATAAGCTTGCTTCCACTTCTTCCAGTCTTCGGCTTTGTTGGCACCAATCCTCAGTTCATCTGGACATTTCAATGACTCCATTTTTGTAGTGTTCGTTTAAATGCGTAGGTTTCGTATTTTCAGATCTAACACAATGTAAAGGTT
>JAHWFP010252472.1:270640-346158 GCA_023313725.1 Lithobius niger | reverse complement strand
CCTCCCCGGTATGATTTGTCTCCGTGTTTTGTTTACGATGGCTTAGGTCTGCAGTATGTGCCATCAATTTCCACAGAGATTACAAAACCTTATTTGGACCGGAGTTACGCACGGTTTACAGTCCTAACAAATTGTGAACACTCGCCTATACAACCCTATAGGCCTATAATTATAGGCCTATTTTCTCAGTACTTATGAATCACCCTGTATACTCTACCCTGATGTACAGCATTGTTTTCAAAACACTAAGCTTTGCTACGATCGCAAGTTTGATTTCGAATCGTGAGCAGACTCCACTGATTTTCGCTAATAACGACTTTCTTCGCCGACCATATACTGGCTCGATATCTGCTTTAACGCAGATTGGTTGGGTCGTGCACGTAACTATTGGAAATGGGAACCGTTTTAATTAATAGTTTGGCTGCGTCATCAGAAACCAGAAACCAAAATATCTGATTCCACAAGTGAACATTCAAAGTGTAATTAGTCTTCTTAACAGCAGGTCGCAAAGCGTTTGAATATCGAGGCAAGAGGCCATTGGCAAACGAACCGTAAATATAAATGGTCAAATTAAAAGTCCAATTTTGCCAACGCCTTCGTGTAAAAAGGAAAATTGTTAATGATGAAGTAATAAAGATTCGCAATGCGAAGATACAGGCTTGAAATTCAGAGCCAAACAAGCCGTTAAAACTGCAGAAGGCCTTTCAGCTCTTTAGAGGTGATGTCCCGATTGTCCTGAATTGGGCGAGTTTTAAAATATGTGGCAAGGATGAACGTGTTTTTATCAGATTCACAAAATTAAAATTAAAAGTTCTCCTCACATAAATGAAAAGTCTAATTTAAAAAGACCGCTGTCGAAAGGAAACAGACTAATATTTCTCGATTCACGGAAATTTAAACTTTAGGCTTCCAAATTAAAGCTTTTTGCCTAGGGTTCGTAGGCATCCTTGAATTCGTAAAACCAAAAATTAAGGCTTGTAATTATTGTTGTCAGAACCTTAACATTGCTTTGAATTCTGTTAGTGTACCGTATTTGATGAATATATAGCGGTTATCACCGTAGTAATAATTTTATACATAAATCAAATTTTAAAAATAAATTAAATAGTAGCCGAATGCAGTTCTTCCGTGAACGATGCATCTTCCTCAGTGGCGGTGCTGCCGTGCAGTGAAAGCAATTCGTGTCAGAGGGGGCAGCCATGCTGTTCCACTTGACTTGCCGTAATGGTTGCTGCATTCCGCGTCCCAACTTGTCTGGTGGTGGAAGACAGGATATTAACTATGGTTTATTTCCCAACTTAAGGTTAGTATTAGAAATAACGAAAGTTATGTACATTAAATTGTACTGGGGTGATTGTCATTACTAATGAAAAAAATAACAATTTACATCAGCCAGTAGAGAATATACCATACTCAATGACAACACACGCACAGCCAGCCAGCCAGACACCTATCTCAGCAGTACAGCTATCAACATACAGCCAGCCAACTTTACCTTTTTTTACAGTATAGCTAGGCTTCCAAAAACTGGAATTTATTAAGTAATTTTGATAATTTCGTGGCCCAAGTGCCTTGAAATAGGCGTTAAGTTTACCTAGAAATTGGTTAATACACCCTTGACGGTATACGTCGTCGTTTACATCTTCCGCGAAACTTGGCGCCTCAATTTGAGTGATGATTCTGTCCTCCTGTCCGGGTTTTTATATTTTTTTAAATTTTTGACGTAGATACAGATGTATGACAAGATCTAGATTTAGGGTTTTTAACACCTCTATAAAGTTTGGCACAGCGGCAAGCCGGATTACTGCACTGTGACTAAGGTTGGCGCTAATAACCTAGCTGTCCACTCGCCATAAAGCCACAATCCCCCCCCCCCCCTCCCTATCCACCCGTTTAACATCAGTTGGACCCTTGCTATGAATCAGTTGAATAATGTGGCGAAAGGTGATTTTCTGTTGTAATATTTACGCTGCACCTGCTCATTATTGCTGCGCGAACGGTTGCTCTGCATCAAGTGCCTCTATTCCAGCACTGTGCGTTAGAGTGCTGGAAGAGAGCCGCCGTAAGAAGAGCTAAATTAATACACGACTGCAGTGTAAATATTGCAACGGGAAATCACGTCGCCACACTATTATTGTTTCATAGCAATTTTGTAGCCAATTTCAAGGCATTTTGGCCACTAAAATTATCAAATTACCCAATAAATGCCAGTTTTTGGTAGTCTATCTGTACTGTAATTAAAACTTATATTGATTAATTAAGGCTTATATTGATTAATTAAGGCTTATATTGATTAATCAAGGCTTATATTGATTAATAAAGGCTTATATTGATGAATTAAGGCTTATATTGATTAATTAAGGCTTATATTGATTAATTAAAACTTATATTGATTAAGTAAGGCTTATATTGATGTCACTCAGTAAGCCATGTGAGATAGTGAGATAGTTCAATCATGTCCAGCGGAGATGCAGTTAATTTCACCTCAGCTGTCCTCAGTTGGAGACGGTCATATGAAACTTAATGAAGGGAAGTGGCCCTATTGATTGAAGAATTCCTACTTGCTGTACTAGTCAAGGGAAGGGCCTTCCATTAATAGAATGCATTAATTTGATTGGTATTATTATTATCATTTTAATACAATGTTGTAATTGTATTGCGATGTTGCCTGTTGATGTTATTTAATCTCCACTAATGATATTTTACCGAACGGTAATTTGAATTTGCAAATATTGCACATCCAAATGCTTATGTATTTCGTGCAGAGTATAACGACAATAAGCAATTACTGTTATTATTATTGTTATTATAGAAATATATAAATTAAATGGTATGCTGGATGTGTTAAAACTCAGGAACTTTGTTATTATATTAAAAAACTGATATTCCATATTTCACACAATAGATAAAAATGTTTTATCAAATAGTTTAAATTACTTACAATTGAAATTACCATTATTCAAGAAAATCTATGGAAAACGAAACGGAAATTATTACACGTTGCCTTCAGTTTTTAATATTGTCAAAAAGTGTATTCATTATTAACAAATAATTGAAAAAATGGATGGTTTCACAATGAGCTTTTGTTTCTCTTCATTTATACATTTGTCTAACTTATGTCTAACAAAAATGTGTTTTTCCCTTATCCTTAATTAAATGCATTCTTATTGTAACCATTCAGTAAAAAAAGCGAATTTATTTTGTTTAAATTAAGATTTTCACATAAAATCTATTTGTATTTGTCACAAATTTTGTTGGTTGCTACTCACACCATGTATTTTTTTTTATTTGTTTGTGCCACTTACACAACTACATACCTTGTAGTTCTTTTGGTACTACCTTACACAATAAATAAAAAGTCAATACAATCCCAAAAAAATTATTATAAATAGGTATGAAGGAAGTCTTGTTGTCATGATCACTGCCCGGTGCAGTAGAAGGGCAAAGAAAACAGGCATTTTTTAGTGAAGAATATGTTTCTAACTTTTAATTTAATTTAATTTTATTTTATGACATAATCCATCCAAATCACATGTTTATGTAGCTTCGCTTTATATATATATAAAGTTATTTTTTAAATACAGTAACGTTGAAAACCGAAATAATGGTTCTAAATTATGACTTTTCCTTTTCCGGCTACGGATAAAAAAAAACACAGGCCAGTTATTTCATATCACCCAGACCATCGGATGTCAACTCGTTTGTCCTGACATATATCCCAAAAGCAATATTGCACTTCCTCGCTGAAAAAAAAGGGGAATTTTTTTTCCTGGTGTGTGGAACAACTTTCCCGATTTTTTCCTTGCTGGACGTTTGGGCAAACTGAAATTTATTGGGAATGTGTTTGGACACGAAACCCCTATAAACAAGCAGTGGGTTTTTCTGGAGGTCAAGGAAAGGTTTTAGGGCCGGGATTGCCGCTAGCGCGTGCCGATAACATAGGGGTCCTTTTTCCCCATTTTTTTTGGTCTTCGCTTTCATGGCGTGTACATAGTTTCATAAGTTGGGAGAGTGTTTACAGCCAAGCAGCTGAAAAAGTTATTGAAGATGTAGCCGAAAACTGCAATAATTTCGTGTACGCCTTTCAATTCAATTGAAACTTGAAAGAAAGAAAGAAAGAAAGAAATCAAAATTTTGGGTTTAATGTCCTTGTCAACGGCTAAGGTACGTCTCGGGATGGAGAGGAACAATCCTATAGGACCTTGTGCATGCTTGTCGGCATGATCATGACCGCACCAATGTCCTTCTCTGCCCAATGCAAAAGGGCGGAACGTGGCCACATCCTGAAACTAAGGATAAAGTGCCGAAATTAAAGTTGTTTCTTGCATCATTTTTTTCTCTTACATTGAGGTTGAGAGGAAGGGAGACAGGGAAGGAGGGGGGTTAGTGAGTTTTGATTATTTTCAACCAAATGTATGTAGTTGATAGCATTTCTTTGGAAAAAAATTCAAAATTACTTTGCGAGTAAAGAAAGAAACGGTTCCAAGATGGCCAGCGACTAGCACGAATCCCACAAGACATTTAAAAATAAGCAAATTTTAATTTTCAGTCCTCATTTACAGACCTTGTTCACCTAAAACGTAATACAGACAACGACGAGTGTGATATAAAACATTTTCTGTTTTTTTTTTATTGGAAGTATTTGCTTGTTTGGGGTTTATTAATGCTTCACATCACACTCATCGTTGTCTGTATTACGTTTTAGGTGAACAAGGTTCATAAATGAGGACTGAAAATTAAAATTTGTTATTTTTATATTTTAAATGTCTTGTGGAATTCGTGCCAGTCGGTGGCCATCTTGGAACCGAGCATTTCTTTACTTTTCTTAGCTTCCGTCTCCATCCAAATGATTTTCTTTTATTTCCCTCAGCTTTGCCCAATTCAGCAGGAATCCGGTCGGTGGGCTGGATGGCCAGTAACGATGTGGCTTTTTTTCTTCCTTTTTTTTTCTTTTTAAGAGTGGATTGCTACCCGCACCAGCACCGTTCGTTGCCTTCACTACTATGCCGAGTTTCGAGGCTAAAAACACCAAACTTAAAGCATGGTTTCGTACAGGTGCTTGAAAACCTTGAAAGGGCTTGAATTTGAAATATCGGCTTTTCAAGGCCTTGAAAAGTCCTTGAACTGTCATTCATTTTATGAAAGGTCCTTGAAAGTGCCTTGAAATTCCCCATGCTTAGTTAGATTACTGTAAGATTTTAACGCTTCTATAACAGTGTTAAAAGATTCCTGTCGTCCAAGAAAAAGTGGATTTTAATTAATGATAGACCCTACTTGTTTTTAGCTGTGGAACAAAAACTCATTAATTTTTTTGGGCCCAACTAAAAATGTAATGTATAAAATCACAATACAAATTTCAATAGGTCCCTGATAAATGCTTGACATGCTTGACTGGATGGGACATTTCCGTTTTGGTTCTTGAAAGTCCTTGAATTAGTCTTTCGAATTTTAGTACGAACCCTGTTAAAGACAGCATGAGTATGACTTCGTTCGCTTCGTGTGGTCTAACGTGAAGCCAACATTTTTGACAAGTTTGCCCGTTGCAGCTTAGAAAGTACCATTCACGTCTCCAACGTGTAGTAGGTCTGAATGAGCTAAAGACTGGAACAGACTACTCACAGGCTTCGTACGTCCTTATCTAAATGGAATTCCATGCCTTTTCCAGCTTTTTCCAGTCTCATTAGTTGCACTTTCCGTACCATTTTCCAGGACGCACGAGTAACTATGGAGCAATACCGAAAAAGTTGGCAATTTCTATAAAATTGTATTTAAAAATTGTAACCTTTGCCCATGCTCGAAGCAAAATAATCGAAATCGTGGAAAGGGGGTTTCTATATCATGTTTTTTTTTTAACTATACGAAATTCCAGTGCACATTTTTTTACGAGTATGATGGCTTTTCACGGTAACTTTGAGGCAGTTTTGATCATACTGTTATTCTATTCGACTAGCTGAAATTTAGGATGGTGCAAACTTGCAGACTTTTCGATCGTGGTATTGACAACCTGTCAGATTTCCATACTTTCGAAGGCCTGGAAAAGAGCCTTACGAAATTACAGACTTCTGGCTTTTCCAGTTACAGCGTACGAACCATGGCGTCTTGGGACTGTGGCCAGCAAGACACGTTCATATCGAACTTGTGCCGTTTTCAGGAATAAACATATTTGATAATTGCTTGTACAACACTTCCCTCAATGCACGGTTACGCTAACAGTTATGGCGAAGTCGGTTTGCAACACCTATACTTGTTAAAACTTCCTCGGGAGAGGGACTTTTTTTCCCTTCGGAGGTCCTTATTGTGTGCGCGGCGCATCTTGAGTCCTGCTAGTATTTTATGAGCGGCCACGTCTTCCTGGAGGGGCGGCTTTAATCGACGGCCGCCATTGTTTTTGCAACCATCTTGGATATCAACAAGGCACACTGCTACTACAAACGTACCATCGATTATCTGTGTTCGTTCTGCGGAGAACTCAAGATAGGCCGTGGACACTATAGGTGATCCGAACGAAGCCAGTAGTTCGCGGATTTTAATTGGATATCATGAAATTGGTTAAGCATTATCTTTAAGTCGTGTGTAATTCAAGACACCACGAAATTCTTGACCAAATTCAACGATGACTAAAGCTCTGTTTGTTGGTCGTGTGTGCGGAGAAGAGGTGGCAGGAAGATGGGTATCAAATTAAAAGCCGAAATGCGCTCGTCGTCGGCATGCAGTGAAGATTTGAGATTTCTGATGAGAGGAATTGCGGTCTAACGCATCCGAATTAATTAAAACTATACCTGAAACGTGTTTCCCTACTTTTTGTGGTTAAAATTGTGTAAACTAAATCATTGTGAAACCTGGAGAATAAAGCGGATGGATGAGAATGAGAATGACTGCCTCCCCTTTATTTGGCTAAAGAGGGTCAGGTCGAGCGTCAAATCAATTGAGAGCCGTGCTTCTTGAGCACTTTGCTCTTCTGCTTACTGAACGGTTTGGCCGTTTTCGGCATTTTTGTCACGTTTCTCGAGTTGCGGGGGCGAAGATGCTTTGCTTCCCTCTTGAGTGTTTCGCTTTTCTCGCCGTTATTTCACCACTTTTTTTTTCTTCTCATTCTCTTCTTTCCCCCCCCCCCTCCTCTCCCATAAATACCGTTGAGTAAATACTGTAAGATAGCAGCTACTGTAATTTTGTTCTAAGCCTGTTTAACGATAAGCCTGTAACGATTCCATCATCACCGGTAAGGGTAAGGAAGATGCTGAGGAAGCCTCTTTTTCTGGCAGGCTTAAATTAATTAAGCTGATAGCCTTTCACTTATTGATTGGATCTGGGCATTCGAGTGGTTGATAGTCGGACGCCCGGTCAGGCCCCGGGGATATTGCGCCATAGGAGTGGGGGGTGGCGGGGTGACTGGATGGGTTAATACTTGTTAGCACTACTCAAAACCAAAATCTGAGAAAAAGCACTAAGGAACTGGTCATGATTTATGTCGGGGGGGGGGGGGATTTGAAAATGTGACCTTCTGACCCCTTCCCCCACTGCAAAAAAATGTAAGCTTTTGTATGCCGTTATGATTTCCTCTGGACTAATTAATTTAAAATATAGCAGGTCGCATCGTCAGATTCCCCCGTTGCGTGGAAAACTATTACCATGACTTCTCATGTTCTGAAAACATTGAACGAAGTGTTCTTTAAAACCGCTTTTTTGGACCGAGATTCGTGTTTCATAATTCGTGATTCATGATTCGAGATTCATGACTCATGATTCGTGATTCGAGATTCGCGATTCTTGATGGTAGAACAACTTAAGGTGTGCAACACGTGCAACACGCGCAACATGAAAAATACCCCGTGGTGCAAAAACTTTTTTTAAAAGTGGTTTTAAGGAGCGGTTCACCGGATCAGATGACAATAGAAATAACGTGAAAATCTTATAAAAACTTAACATGATGCAGCTACGGCGTTTTTAAAAATTCCTACTGCTGATATTGTCGTTTTTGAGGTCCAAGAATTACTATTTCCTCCAGTTTGATCAGAGGTATTTTTGTGCCCCGTCCCCCCCCCCCCCCCCACACCCTTGAAGGGGGAAAAATGTACGGCCTACTCCTCGAGAGGGTCCACAAAATCTATGACCCCCCATTTTTCTCGGCGGCTCACCTTCTACCCCCTTCCCTGGTGATGAATAATGACTGCTCCCTAATAAATTGTTTATTAAAGGGTGAATAAAGAAGATGCATTAAAGATGGCGTAGGGTTTGTTCGGTTAGGTAGATTTAGGTTATGCTAAATTCGTTTCCGAAGGGGCGTCAGTTGTACATCGGCTTCTGGTTTAGAGGAATTCTAACTAGTGAAGATGGGCTGCCTTGGCTGGCTAGCCTTTCTTCTCCCAAATCAGATCGAAGGCGGCTGGGGGAAAATGAAGGCAGCGTATAATGTAGTGAGATTGCAAACGATCCGTGAATGTCTCTTGAAATGTGATGAGACTCGCTCCTCGCTAATGTCCTGTCCACTGGGAGGAAGACACACCAACTCCAAAGGAGGTTTTTTTCTTTTCTTTGGCGTATATTTGTTGAGGAAATGAGGATGGCCTGAGCTATCACCAAAGACTAAGAGTGATGGGAAAAAAGCGGCATTCGACCAGGGAACCAATTTTAAAATAGAAAGTGACCCGCGTTTGTAGTGACGCCCCAACTGACGGAGACGTTTAGGAATAAATTGACTAAGTAAAGCTGAAGGCGTTAGATGACTTAGTAATGGGAAACAAACTTTACCAGAGATAAGTTAATTGGTTTAATCAGCATCTGATGTCACGAGTGCGGCATACTTTCAAGGGACTCAGTACTTTAGGTCAGTATTCTGACTTAATAGCCACTCAAGTGTAAAGGGGCCGTCCAAATTGCGCCCAAATTGCACCATTAGCAACTAGACTCCTTTAAAACGCTGAAAATCGGTGTACAGGTCTAGTTGGATAGTATTGTGTTACTAGCGCATCGTTTATCTAGCGCTCATGCACATTAACCCTTAGAGTAAGCTGTCGACGCGCCATTAAGCCTCATCGCCCCCCCCCCCCCCCTTAGAGCAATAACCTCACTTCGTTACCTTGATTAAACCGTATGTCTAGCTCCTAGCTGCGAGTCACACAGGCATGCAGAGAGCTCACACCGCCAGTTTCAATCACCCGCAACGAAGCAGACAGTCAGCACTTTAATTAGAACTATAATTATTTTAATATAACTTGAAATTATTTCAAGTAGTTTAAATTGTTTCACGTAATTCTTGTTCATTTACCGAAGCAGTCAAGAAAGATGAAACCTTTCAGGCAGTGCAAAAGCAGGGAGGCAGCCCACACCCGAACTTTCAATACTTCTTGCGTTCGGATTACAGAAATCTCGATGTTCTATTAGCGCGCCCCTCAGCAGGTGTTTCATACTTACCTGCTTAGGGTAAATTTAAAAAGTACCTAGTTTAACAGGAGATTATCAGCAAATCCGACCATGCGAGTGGGCAAAAACAAGACTCAAAATACAAATTTTGAATCAGGGCCCCCACCACGGGGGGGGGGGGGGGTCAGGTGGACCCACTGTACCCAGTCCCGGTCACTCAAGGGGCCCGCACGGCCTAAAATATTTTTTTTCTCGCAATTGTGAGTTTTGATGACTATCAGTAATGTACTCGATTTGTGCGTGTTATGAAATTCTTTCATACTCTCAGCAAACAACAACTCCAATCCAACGGCAACGAGCACGGAGCAGGAGCACTGTAGTGCAAACCTGTCAGCTTGTTAGGCAGAGAAGTCTTGAAACGTAAGCAGCCCGGCTTAATGAATGAACCATGTTAAGCACAATTGTGGCCGACGAATATTATAACACAGTGTGTAACTTTTTTACGATTTTAGTCGGGGGAGGGGGGGCCTGCTGTTGTAGTTAGTCCCAGGCCCCTAATTTTGATGTGGGGCCCTGGTTTAGTATCATGATAATTAGTATAGTGTGTTCTTTATGCATTAATATAATGCGATTTTACACTGAACTGAATGTAACAGACAGGTTTCAGCTGATTATTACGAAGTGGACAAACCCTTCACGAAGTGGATAAAAAAGATGTCACGCAGCAGAGTTTTTGACATGTTGGCAGTCCTGTGAGCTCGATGCACGGTTCGTTGCGCTCGATGATACGGAGTTTGCTTGGACGCTCGTAACACGTGCAATCGTACCACGGAACCTGATGGATTTAGCACTTACAATTCTAATGAAGGGAAAAAGTCAGGTTTATATCTGCTTACCTTACGGGAACGCCGCCACCGCAGCTACTTGAAATGTTTGAAAGTCGCCGCTATTCTCCGAATATTGGTGCGCCGATTACCGCCGCCACTGCCGTGAAAAAAATGTCATCTCCGCCGTCGTCGAAGAATAATTATCAGCGCACACCTCTAAGTAGGAATGGAAAAAAGGCTGGTTGAACAGAAACGGAAGAATGGGGGGGGGGGGGGTGCTAATGTATTAATTACACATTTACCACTACGTTTAAGGCCAACAGAGAAAGGTGACCTGAGGGTTCAAGGATTGAGGCGTACTAGAAACGAGTACCCAAAAGCCCCCCTGCTCCCCCTTCCTAAAATGTGGCACCCTACAGATGGCCTTGTGGCAGGAAAGGCCCGGCTTTAATTCGTGAGCGTGCAGCGTTGCAAGCTGACGGTTATTTTACTAACTCATCAAGTATTGCAGTGGTGCCTTGAGCTTTTTTTGACATCTTCGGTTCGGATAAAAACTGTTTGTGTTCAGTGTTTGGTTTTGGTTCCTTTCATCGCTCCCTTCCCCCCTAAAAAAAATAAATAAATAAAAGGAAGAAGAAAAAAACCGGCAACTGCTTTGTTGTTGGACGTAAAAGTGGTTAGTAACAAAACATGACTTGCATCAGAGTATAGCCCTGCCTCGAATGTTAAGTCAAGGTAATCTCGCCCTGTTTGCCAGACACAAGTCGTAAATTCAATTAAAGTAATCCTCATGTTTAGACTAGAAACCGGGCAACAACACTTTGGAAAACACTCGCCGTGGGTATTGTCAAAGTGGACTTAGTTAAAAGAGACAAAAGCACAATTAACACATTGGTCCTTCGGGTTTTAGTAAATTGGGGTGATGGTGAGCGTTCATGCTGTAAAACAAACCAGCTAATTTGACTAATGCACACGCACATGCTAATGCAAACAGCTTTTTTTTTTTTAACTGCTGAACCGGGCGTTGAAGAAGACTTTTTAAAAGTTGGAATACTGAAGTTAAATGGTCAAGATGCTCTTCTAGTCTTAAAAATTAACTGTACGACGTTAGGGTTTAAATTCCGGCTCGTGTCCTGCACTTAAGTGGTTTTTTACCCTCGGGAAATGCTAGTCATCTAAAGGAACAGCAGCTACAAAGATCTACCATTTGCAGCAGATGACAACAACTTCTTTCAAATACAGCTGCAAAAAAAAGTTCATTACGAACTTGGCGTTTTTATTTCCTCCTTGCTGCTCAGTATCTCAGAAAAAAGATTAAAAGATAAAAGATTAAAACGTACTTATATTTCGACATGTACGTATCATGGCGACGTCAACCTCAGAGAAGTAATGTCACTTACATTTCCACAGTCTTCCACAGTAGATATAGTGGATTAGAGTCCAATTCATTATTCATTTGCTGCATGGACCCAAACACAAATGTGACACGCTATTTTATTGTGTCCATGCAGCAAATGAATAATGAATTGGACTCTAATCCACTATATCTACTGTGGAAGACTGTGGAAATGTAAGTGACATTACTTCTCTGAGGTTGACGTCGCCATGATACGTACATGTCGAAATATAAGTACAGTTCCGGTCAAAAAAAAAAACGCCTTCGTTATACGGAAGAAGTTGCGGATTAATGTATGTGACTCTGAACGAAAATGTTGATATCTCGAAAACTACTGGACAGAATTGAATGAAACAAAAACTGGGTTGCTTAGTATGATATCAGCTATATTTCTATACGTATTACATGTAATGGTAAGTCGCCAAATATAATTGACCGAGCGAGCAACACGAGTTGATAACTAATAATATATCTCATTAATTACTGGATAGAATTGAATAAAACAAAAACTGGATTAATCGTTATGATATACGCTATATTTATACGTTTGACATGCAATATTCAGCAGAAAACTGTAATATGCAATTCAGTCTTTGTTTCATGAAAATCCTTCCACTAGTTTTCGACATATCATTAGATATTAAGTTTTTCTCGCTCGGCCAATTATTTTCAGTCAGTTAAGTAGTATTTAATAGGGGTAGAAATACAGTAGACAATATAATGAGCAGTTCAGTTTTTGTTTCATGAAAATCGGTCCAGTAGTTTTCGAGATAACTGATTTTCTCCATGGTTGTTATTACGACCCTCGATATAACGAAAAAGGGCGATTTTTTTTGACCGGAACTGTACATTTTATCTTTTATTATTATTGTGCTGGTTTTTTTCTGCGATGTCAATACATGCACACGAAGTATTATATGCTGTTCAGTATTCTGGATGTAGAAAATCAAAATAAAACTTAGGTTTATGCCTATTTTTTGTCTGAGATTACTCAAAAAATTTACTAGTATATTCCGGTAGTTTACAACTAGACTTAAAGGCGAGTTGAAACCAAACGAAAGTTTGCAGCATTTAGCGCCATCGAGCGTAGCGCGTGCTACGTAAATGCACAAAGAAATATCGTTTAACACAGTAACCAAGCCACGTGCCTTCTGAATTATTGAGTAAAAATTTGGTACGTCCTCGTGCACGTGGGAGTAAGCTATAGAAAATTAACGATATTAATGCCACTAGATGACGCCACGGTCAAATATAAAGGAAATACCCTGACGCCATCTGGTGACAATAATATCGTTAATCGTTAAAGCTTGTTCACAGATGCACGAGGACGTTCCAAATTTTTATTAAATATTAAAGGGCAATTACATCCATTTTGACATGCATGTTTGACTTTTGGATCACTTACACAATAACTAAACACAAGAATTGCGGCAAGAATGCGTTACGTACGTCCGATATAACAATTTAATTACTGCATCGCCAAAACACGACGCGGAGGTCGCCATTGTTTTGCTGGAACGCGCAGAAATTAATGCCGACAGACGGATCTCTTCGATTTCGACTCGCAGCCCATTGAGATAGCTGTATTGACTGTGAGGAGCTCAAGCATTTACGGCCTTAGCTGGCCACTACACTGCCGGCCAGCTAAGGCAGCCAGACGCTTGAGCGCCTCACAGTCAATACAGCTATCTCAATGGGCTGCGAGTCGAAATCGAAAAGTGACATCTGTCGGCATTAATTTCTGAGGGTTCTAGCAAAATAGTGGCGATCTCCGTGTCGTGTTTTGGTGATGCAGTAATTAAATTGTTATATCGGACGTGAGTAACGTATTCTTACCGCAACTTCTTGTCTTTAGTTATTGTGTAAGTGGTCCAAAAGTAGAGCATGCATGTCAAAATGGATGTAATTGCCCTTTTAGGAGGCGTGTGGCTGGTTTGTTGTGTTAAAAGATATTGCATTGCGCATTCCTCCTCTTGCTGCGAGCAAGCGTTCGAGATAACTAGATGCTGCAGGCGTTCATTCGGTGGAAACCATCCTTTAAGACAGTGATAGCCGAAAAGCCGAAATGTATTAGCTCCACTCACAACTAGAATCCTTCGAAATGCTTGTGACTAGATCCGCCAGATGCGACTCTGGTTCTGTGTACAGCTTGCTTATTTCGTTTGATTTCTTGATGCTGCTTTTTTAAAGGCGACGGTTCGATACCGTTGCCCATATTCTAAACGCAGCATCCACGTTCCAGATTCTCCGTCATCCAATAGGCTGATGTGGGTCACGTGATCTCGTTTTAGTTATGAAAATTCGGACCGCTGCTGCGAAGTGTTGTTTCTTTTTTTTTAATTTACCGCTATTTCTTTATATTGGTCGAAGATTCTACAGTGCTGCGTGTTGAATTGAAAAGGTGAAAAGACGCCTTTAAGAATACGGTCAAAGTTTCGGCATCCAAGCCGCTACAGCAATTCGAAAGACTTTGTATATCGAAAATCGGGTGATACAAGTTATAATTTTGTATGTGTGGCTACATCTAGATGTCGCTACCGGGTGATCCTACATCGTCTAGAAGTAGCCAGTTACTTGACAAGGCGTTTTGGACTTTATACTAGAGGACCGTTAATCTCTAGCCATAGACACTGCCGACCACAATACACCATATGTTAGAAGGTCAAATTTCTCAGTAAGGCAACCTAAATAAGTTATACCGTAAAGGCAATGGGTTCGTATCTTGTGGGTTGTTGTTTCACTTGAGCACCGTTAATTAAAATTTCATTTGACCATGTTTCTAATTAGGTTGTCAAACAAGAGAGCCGAACTGAACAACCAGTTTGTTTAAGAACCTGTAGGGCCTACCATAGTTTTTCTTTGAATTAAAACATTTAGGTTACGTCTAAAACGAGATTCTGGAAGTAAACAGAAAACCCCAAAGCGGACTTCAATTTCGAATTCATTCTCTTATTTGCCTCGTACGGCGTATTTTTTGAATACTCTTTGGTCTTCCTAAAAATTGCGTTGGTCGAGTTCTGTTTTACGGCGGTAGGGCTCCTGAGCGTACACTCAATAATACAACTGTATGGCATATTTGCAAGCTACGTAAACCACAATCCATGGTGTTTTTTCTGTCCAAATTGTAGAAATGTCGAAAAGGCAACAAAACAACAAGCCTTTTGGCTTGTTGAAGTTGTAGTGATGTTCAACGTCAATATTAGTTGATTAAACTTTCTTTTCACTCTGAAGGTTGACAGCTTTTTGACGGTAGATTTGGAAAGTCACCTTGTTTTTATAGAGCAGTGACACGACGTAGTATTATTGTAGCCTATATAACTCTATGCTGGAGCCTTAATGGGTTAGCTGCAGGGGGCACTGCAGAGAGAAACAGAAGGGCGTCATACTAAAGCCGATGCTGTGAAGAGTGATTTCTTAGACCTAACACGCGCGATTTTTGTTGTTAGAGAAAACAATGTTACCTTAAGCCTAAGAAATCCGCTCTTCCGTTGTTTTTCCCTCCATTTTTATGTAGTGCACCTTGTAGTTATACCCTCCAAAACCCATATTGGTGCCAATATGGCGGCAAATGTCACTGCTCTATTGTTCGCGCAGAATTACGAAGTCGTGAAATGCATGTGGCGCACGTTCACGCAGTCGGCTGTTGCCATTGCCTACGTATTTTATAGAGTGAGTTTCTTTACCTAAAAGAACTTTACCAGATCAAAGCATGATGAGCAATTAATGCCAAACTTAATCTACAAATTCGGTATTGAAGCAGTCTGCAAGGTGTCGTATTGACCCTGACTTTTCACGATACCCTTGTTTCGTTAAAACGCTCAATGAAAAAGAAATCATACAAAAACCCCATAGGGGTAAATAGACCCAACAAGATTTCGCCATAGAAAGTAGTGATATCAGAGCCAAAATGGCTGCCACCAAGTAGTTTGCACTCCGAACCGTGATCACTCAAGTTTAACCGATAATTACCGAGGTGTCAGTTAAGACTGAGTGATCAGGGTTGTGACGGAATTCTTGGTGGCAGCCATTTTGACTCTGATATCACTACGTCCTATGACGAAAACTTGATGGGTCCCTTTAGCCTTATGGGGGTTTTGTATGATATCACTACTTTTGGGTTTTTTCTGTTTTTGCTCTAGTGTAAGTGTAAATTGTGAGCTCCTTATGAAAATATAATTGTAAATCGTTTCTCAACAGCCTAAAGAAAGTCGTCACTTCTCAACTCACTGCATCTTCTCTTTAACCGAAAAGTGACCCGAACTAGTGACGACTTTTATAAATACTTGCATTAATGCGAGTACGTTCAGGACTTTTGTTTTGAGGAGACGGGCAAGAAATTAAAAATTATCCGAGAAAAACAGATAGTGTGTCTGGGTTACTCTAGGACTCTGGCTGGAGGAATCGATTGTAGACCGACTCTTCTTACAGACGTGGTTGTTTGTGTATTGCTGCAATGATAAATTGTGAGTCTGGTGTTTCCGGTGGTGTGCCATCCGTTAAGGAGGCACACCTCTGGGGCTTGATTATACTTGTTGGCCGCCAGGGCCGCTACTGTATTCAGGAGGTTGCCTCACTTTGATAGTGAGGCCACCTAGTGTCCAATAAAGTTATATAAGCTGGTATTGGCCAATGGCTGTAGTATTGCCATTCAACCCCATGTCTTGTTATTGAACACTCGCACTTGGACGGGGCTCATACCCCTCTCCGTGGAACCACTCTAGGTTTAGATGGTAACCCCAACATAACAATATAGTTCCGTTAAAATACTTTCATTGTTTGGCGGCAAATGTGACGCTTACCCAGCCGAAGCCATGAAGCCAATCAGGCTTCATTGTTTGGCAGTGAAATAACTCGCATAAACTATTCACTTTTATTATAAAAATGAGTTCATAATTTAAAGAAAGAATGA
The DNA here is from genome assembly GCA_023313725.1 of Lithobius niger. Taxonomy (NCBI): domain Eukaryota; kingdom Metazoa; phylum Arthropoda; class Chilopoda; order Lithobiomorpha; family Lithobiidae; genus Lithobius; species Lithobius niger. The sequence continues at coordinate 329,666 of JAHWFP010252472.1, read as the reverse complement.
TAATTTCGAATAGCTGCCATGGTAACGGCTCGCAGCAGACAACGTAGTAGTTTTACAAATTGCTTCTGTCTTTCAAAGTATTTTAAAAATCGCACGCCCTTTGACGTCGTGGAAAAAGCCCATAGTAAAGTCAATGTTTCCAGCAAAACTACGTCATCAGCATCCAGACAGGTCGACCGCGATGGATACGGTTGGATGACAGGAGTTTCAAATACGGTTTTCCAGATCTTAAGGAATTTGTTACCACCGCTGGCTGGTCATTTTACATCGCCTTGCAAAAAGCGTCCAATCACTATCGGAATTCGAAGTCTGCTAAAAATCTACGATGAATTCAAACTCTCGGCGTTTTGACAAAAGATCCATGCAGAGAAGGTATGTACAGTAACAGTTCCGTCAATTAAAATGATAAGATATGCCGTAAATGACGGTGATTTACCAAATATCGACCAGACAGCAAGTGCGAGAATTATGAAAGATTGAGTTTTGATTCGTTAGTGTAAACACGAATCTTGCGTATCGTGAACGTATCGTGAGTGTACAGGGTGATCAGTTAAGTTGTGATCTAGCTTGATCTGAACGATATGTTATGAGACCTATATGACGTACGTAAAATGGCTACTTTCGACCCCTAAAAGTAGGCGATGCTTCCCTGTATGACGGAGTGTTTGAATGGAAGGCCATTCAGGCGTCGAAAGTAGCCATTTTACGTACGTTATAGGTCCTGCAAATGTGGTCTGATTTTTGTTCTGTTTTTTTTGCATTGGTCATGTTTCTTTGTTCCCTACATATTCCTAATTTATACTCATGATGTGTGATGCATATTTAATAAGTTAGCAGTTGAATGATCGTGATAACATTTGGTAAGTTCATCCATTTCTTGCCCAATCAATGGCCCCTCTTGGCCTCATCACATATTACTTCAGTAGTAGTTTAGCTATCAAAGGTGGGTCACAACTAAACTGATCTCCCTGATCACTATATGCTATGCTATATTTAAGTGCAGCGCTACAAGTTCATATGATCGAACGTAAACGATATGTTTTTTTTTTTTTTTTGCGGTTCTTTGGCAAAGGCGATAACAACAAGAAAAAATATCAACAAAGCAGGCAAAAGCAATTTTGATCGGGCTTATCAGCCGGATTTTAAAAGCACCCAACAGAAATGGGGGACAGCTTATCATCTTAAACGCGGTAACGAAGGTGTCTTTCTTCCCAGCACTGAACTTGTTTTTCATGCTGAAAAAAAAAAAAGGAAGTTGAGATTACCACGAGGAGAATGTATGGCATCGAAACCTTATTCGAAAATCCATTATTGCAGCGAATCAAACTTGCAAGCATGATAATGCTCTACTTGGTACCACTCTGTGAACCTGGAGGAAAATCAAATCCCTTCGAAGAGTTGAAGGCAAACATGTAATGCAAGAATGGCTTAGGGAAAAAAATATCAGGTGGGACGAATGCTTGATGTGTCTTGAATTACTAGTGTTGATTCAACGTGTACGAAAACAATGCGACAAATACCAAATTGATGAACTTGATTCACAATCTCCTTTCCCCCCGTTCCCAAGATTTCGTCTTTCATACGCCCCAGGAAAATGATGGCATCTGGCTGACATTATTGTGGAACGAGTCGTGTGTGATGTCAATTATTCAAATGACAGTACAGACGGCTCTGAGTAAATCTGAACATGTCTTAAACATAGCCTATATGCATGTGTAAAACAAAAGGTCTTTTGACTAAAAATAGTGCTTTTCAGGACTACAAAATCGTACGAAAGAGGAACTTGACTGAATGTATCAACACCGTGTCAAAAAGCAAAGCCATACTCTGGAAAAATGGAGTTTTCAACATCTATACAGGCTTGACTGAATGTTACAGCTTTCTCACACGGGAAAGGCAGCATGTAGGGAATCCCTCGTAGCAGATCCAATTGGGTTTCCTGTGCGACCCAGTTTGTAACATTCCGTCATGCGTAAGTTGTGAATCTGAAACAAAACCCAAGTTTTCAGCCAATCAAAGTAGTGATATCAAAACAAAAATGGCTGCCACCAAGTTTGTTTATTAATTACGGTTTGCTGGATGCAATCTTCAGTCTACGTCTGTAGCTGGCGTTTGCTGATTGGCATTATTGCATAAAAACAATGTAAAACAATCATTCTGGTTGTTTAGAGCTCCCTGAACCACTTGACTAATTAGAAAAGGCCTAATGGAAAGGGCACATCTACAGAGCAATACTTGTAAAATGAGCTAAGAACCAGCTATATTCACCGCATGGAAGAATTAATTTTCGTGAAACAAGAAAAACTTTATTGCCAGTAACTTAATTAAGCAAATATCAACGTTACTCACGTCGTTTTCAACAAGAAAACGTTAAGCTGTGTCACCTACAATGACATTTATGTTGTCAGGCGTCCATGTTTCATCCTTTTCTGTCGCATTATTATTTATCCTCACATGCCTGAAAATAGCCAAACTACCTTAGCTGTAAAGACGCAAAGTCGCCATGCTCATATATTTTTTGTCTGGATAGGTTTTATCGTTTGTCTTTTCGGGCAACACACTAGCGTGTGTCTTGATAGGCTGTGCATATTAGTATATCTTGGATTTGACCATGCGTATAATGTTTTTAAAGCTGAAATATACGAATCCATACTATTCTCGGTTTAAAAAATTCTAAGGCTGAGGACTACAATGCTATTCCTTTTGGAATAGTGTATATGACTTCAAAAGGTTTTGGAGATTGTTGGTTTGTCCATGCCGGCAATCCAGACTAAAGTAATCGGATTTTAAGTCTCCATCACGAAGCTGGTTAAGCTTGATGGAAGAGTTACAAAGCTAGTCATGATAGGATTTCTTGCGAGTCGAACGAATTCCTTTTACTTTCTTTTTTTTTTTTTTTTAAACTCAAAAGTTGGTGCCGAGATTTGAAACAAAAAGAAAGTTAAAAAAATTGGAAGAGATCTCCAAAGTCGGGGGGAAAAACTGTAGTAATCAAGGGAAGCTTCTGTTCGTATGAAAAACCACTCAACCCCAATTTTTTTTTCTCTTTTCGTTTCCCTAGGCAATTTACTGCTTGCTCTTTTGTCGGCAAATTTTCCCTCCATTAACCGAAAAAATATGGCAATTTAGGTTTTTTCCCTAGTAATTACGGAAAGAGAAAAATATATGGCGTATGTCTGTTAGCAACGTGAATTCATTATGACAGTTGAAGCTGAAATAGGATTCACGTGGAAAAAGCCTCTAAAGTATGTAATGAAGTTGTTTTCGATAGGTTTTTGTGCAGCATTTTATTCCCACTCACTATATTCGTTGCAAAAATAGTAAAATAAGTTTTCAGATTATGAAGTTAAATTGATGTTGGTGAAGCTGTTCACAAACACACGAACGATTCATAGAAGAATGAAAAAAAAAACTAATCAGGATATGAGTTTATAAAGAGTTAGAAACGAAGTGTTGGACCGTTGTCCTAACATATGCCAGATTACGGTGCACAACTTGGAGAATTTTTGTACGGAAACATGTTATAACAGTACAAAACGGTAGGCCATTGGTTCAGAAGTCTATGATGCTGGTTTGAGTTTAGGCTCTATAGGTTAATTTTTTCCTTAATTGACAGCAACTTAAGGGACGAGTGAAGCTCTTGATCTAGTCGTCTCTATACTTTGTTCCACATTATGTTTGCAGGAAACTGACTATATGACGCCACATTTCCTTCCAATACGAGTGCAAAAAAACACCTACATATCCCACTCGTACACTAACAGTAAATGTGTAGAGTCTACAAGTGTAACATCCACATGTTTTTGTACTCCTAGTGCAAGGAAACGTAGCGTTACGCAGTCAGTTTCCTGCAAACATAATGTGGAACAAACTATAGAATACACTGCGTTCTCTTCTTATTCGTCATTTACTCTGGCACTGTCAGGAACTTATTCTCAAAGCCAATTCGATCTCGCGTCGTTTCGCTTCGAGAATAAGTTCCTGACAGTACTTCCAGGAGTCAATGAAGAATAATGGCGCGTTTACGCACTGACTCGCCCTGCATTCTCGCAGCTAGAATTTAACCGCAATGGCAAAGATTTCGTTGCCATGGTAACAACGCTACCATGATTAGCTAAATCTGCCATCGTTTCACTAATAAATGCTTGGATTCTATAACCGTGACGATAAGACAAAGAATTTCTGTTGGCGAAATAATTTCCCCACTCGCTGCTGAATTCACATTTGACTGTTTTAGTTACGAACCGACAGAGCTAAAACTACCGCCATGTTGATATGTCAGATGAATTCTAGTTTCTAGCTGCGATTAGCGTTTGACTAGATCAGGAGCGTAATTGGTCCCTTTAAGTTGCTGCCAATCAAGGGAATAATTGGACTAGTGCCTGCTCGAACCAGCATGATAGCCTTGTAAACCAATAGTACAGTATAATTAGGTCATTATTTTGACGAAGTTTGGAAAAAATTCCCATAAAGATGAAACTTGGCAGATATGCCCAGAAATACTCCCCAAGTAACATACTAAAAGTCTCCAAAATCCCACTGGAGCTTTCGCCGCCATTTTGAAAAAAATCTTTTCTTAAATATAGCACGAACTGTAACTCCTACCGAAAATGTTATAGAGACGTAAATTAAAGATAACAAAAATCTTTACAAGAAGGGTCCTTCCTTAAGATGTTGCTTTACTGGATCAAAAGCTACGTTCAAGACAGAAGGGTCCAAGTGAGAGTTGAAGATGAAACATCAGAATGGTGGCTAGTATTAAGTGGTGTGCCGCAGGGCACTGTGCTCTCCCCCCTCCTTTTCTCTCTGTATGTGGCCGACATTTCAGTAGGTGTTTACACGAGGAAACCAAAGTTTGCAGATGACCTGAAGGTGATCTGCCCATTACACGGTGCAGAAGCACGATTGAACATTCAATTTGACTTGGACAGGCTTGTTGAATGGGTCTCTATGTGGAAACTCAGAGTTAATTTTAAAAAGTGTAAGGTCATTCACTGTGGATACGGAAATCATCTTACCAATACAGACTTGGTGATCAAGTCGTTGAGGTGGCCGACACAGGAAAAGATCTGGGTGTCATTGTTGACAGCGAACTTAAATGGTCCCCTCAATGTGCAGCTGTTGCCAAGAAAGCAAACCAAAGGATCGGTCTCATACGTATGTTAAGACCAAAAAAATGGGAGACGCCGGCTAGCAAATTGACTATTTTCTTAAATAACGCACAAACTATTACTCCTACCGAAAATTTTATAGAGACCCAAATTAAAGATAACAAGAATTTCTAAAAAAAAATCCCCGTGTTGTTTTCGTTAAAACCAACCGTTTTTTTGCAATCTACTGGTTTACTGAAAAGGTGATGAATTTTCAGTAAATTTTCAATTTTTTCGAAACTTACCTCAGCCACCCCTGGCATTTTCGCGAAAAGAAGGGCATGTGATGCCTCGTGAGAATGTAGATTGTAACATGTTAAAAGATCCATAGAACTTTTCGATTGGAATTAATTCCCTCTCATTGTTCGCAAAGGGTTATTGACGTTCGAATGACCAAATAACTGCGCACGTCGCAATGTGAAGGCTGTGAAGCATTAAAAAAACGTGATAAACGTGGAAATCTCATGGAAATAAAAACAGAGTGCAAAATCTTAGGATAAATAGAATCTTTTTTAAGCAGAAAAAAGACGGAAAAAAAATAACCTTAACCATGTGAGAGCCTACCGTGAAAAAAAAAACACACTCCCAAAAAACGTACATCAACAACTTTTTTGTTATATGGTTTGTTTCTGATTAAATCACTTTTATGGATTTCAAACCACCCGAATACAGTTTTTGCTCGTCTATGTAACAAGTGGACGGTACTTTATAGTAGTTCCGAAATACCGACTATCGGATATTGGTTTAATGGCATAAGCTATAACTATATTAATGACTTGAAGCTGGCATTGCGTACAGTAACATTTATGTATCATTTTCAAAGAGTAGAGATGATTGCAAGCGATGCATACATTATGAGGAAATGACATCGGGTGATTGCTCAACTGATGGAACCCCAAATTACAGTGATTACAATTAATAACGTTAAAGAGGCAGTGAAATAGATTTAATTCAAACTGAAGCTTCAGTCTGGCGAATCGGCTAAATTCAATCCAAAAGCCGTCAGATGTAATTAGCGCATTTAGCACAAACGGCACCGTTCCTTTCCTAATTAAATATGTAAATCACTTCGTGTTGGGTGTGAAGTACAGTCACTGTACACGGAGAGGAGAGGGTTAGGCATGCAGTAAATCAAGGTCTTTATGTAAGCCAGCTTCAACATGAACGTCCATGTTAAACGTCAAACTTTGCAACCCTGTATATAGTTTCACCCAGAATTGACATAGACCAACGAAACTCGGTATTTGGGGTCGTATTATAATTATTTCACTGCACGACAATCAAACTGTTTGACCTCCACCCATTTTGTTGTTGTTGTTGTTGTTGTTGTTGTTGGTTTGTTGTTGTTGTTGTTGTTTTTGTTGTTGGTTTGTTGTTGTTGTTGTTGTTTTTGTTGTTGTGTTGTTGTTGTTGTTGTTTTGTTGTTGTTGTGAAAACTACGAGAAAAGTACCGGATGACAGGAAATTAATCCGAATTTCATTTAGGCGCATAAATCATAGCTCCAGACTGGTTAAGGCTCCGTATATAAAATTAGTCGATCAATCATGGGGACGACTGGCCCATTTTTAACATCGTGGCTTGTGAATTCTTAGGATTCACAATTTTCATTTCTGAAATTACGCAACGCCGAAAAAAATCAGGAAGTGGGATAAATGAAGTGATGCATTTTCTGTGGTGAAAAACGTAAAAATGGAATATACCTCTGCACCACTGGGGCCAATTTGGGCAAACCTTATACCGAATTGAAGATAATTTTACACGAAACAACTTCAGTCCAAACACAGAGAAAGGCTTTGGCTCTGTTTAGTTCCATTTTTGGTTTGTCATTTGTAAACCGCTGCATTTCAAGTTAAGTATGTTAGACGTAAGATGTTAGTTAGTATATCATCTTTGATTTCGTGCAAACCTTAGCTCACTCTGTACCAGAGAAGATTTGCAATTAGGGTCGCCTAAGGACGCTTGTTAGGTTGTCCTTGTGGCTCATGAGATCATGTTATGAATTATGTGAGATTTAAATGGGTGATTCTTTTTTGTATATAACTTTTGGCAAGAGCAGTGTAAGGAAGTGTTGGCGGAGTGGCCCATTATCTGGTTGGTGACCTGTAGCGTGCATAGTGGGGGAATTGCCCCTGCCCTTTTCGGAAAATGCCCCTTTTGCCAAAAAAAAGGCCTTTTTGTGCTGACATTAGCTAGTGCAATGGTGCGTGAGAAAGGGTCTAAAGGTCTAAATATACCGAAAAAGGCCAAAAACTGGCAAAAAAAATGCTAAAGATAGGGACAGAAAAGGTAAAAACAGACAGTAAAAAAAAAAGTACCCAGAAAATGTCCACTAAAAGTTACTGTGCCCTTTGTATTCTCTGGGACGTCTATATTCGTTACTGTTGGTGGCGATTGTGATATTGGCTGTGTCCGGATCTGGATATTAACATTCATAATGTTCCATACTAATGCAGGAATTAAGTCACTGAAATCACTATAGCGGACTGTTACACCACATCGTCTTTAGACTCTGATTCATCATGGTATACCGACTTTGCCGCGTACGTTTCCAGCAGTACTAGCCGTTAGGCATCGCCACGATCGGAGAGACAAAAACAGAGGGATGCAAGCTTTGAAATGGTTCCTGGGAACTCGATCACAGCTGCCCCCCCCCCCCTAAAATGCTTAAGGTCAGAATTCGTGAAGTTGCCATGTTACAGCCCTCCTCCTCTCCTGGGGGGGGGGGGGAGGCTGAACAAGGTAACTTCACGATGGACTAAAGCACAGCCTAGAGGATGTCATCGTGGAACAGAGAATAAGGGGCTGCGAGATTGGCTGGCCTAACGCTGATCCACTTAAAGGACCACATGGTACTCGTGGCCTAAGTTAGGATCACGTAAATAATAAATAAAATGTATACTTGCACTGAATAGGGTTCGATTTTGTGTAGAAATTATCTTGATAGATCCCAAATCATAATTATTGGCACAGAACTGAACTGATTTTTTTTTCTTTTAATTCGGAACGTCTACATTCAACATCTTAATCCGGTCAAAACTGCTGGTGTGATGACATAAAAGTATAATAAGCCTTTGCTAGCATGTGACTCTTGATGGTTAGTTCCCAATGGAGGCTTTTCAAATGAGAGTGTGATTTCGGCAAACAGTTTGTAAACCTTTTAACTCTTTCTTTCCAGATTTAATATTCAGAGATCTTAATTGCATCCCTAGATATTCCTTCATATTTGTTTAGTATATAGACAAGTGGACTTAGTTGCACATTCGTACGCAAACCTAAGAGGTTTAACTACATTATCGGCGTCTGTTGTCATCAGAACTCGATTAGGCTGACTTGGGCGACATTTTGAACATGATAAATCATGTATGTCTTGTCTCTTCTGACTACAAGGAGATGGTTTTGAAAACTTATAAATGTAGGAGGATGAATTAGCAATTACTTCGTTAGCTTTGTTTATTTGTTCGAGTAAGGTTTTAAGTTGTCCACGTAGGTTGCAAGGTTTCCATGAAAGTAGGTTGTAGAAGTTTAACAGCCTTATTCCAGAAATCCACTCAAGTGTGAGTGTGAGATGTAAAATGTGAGTGCAAAAATGTAAGGTAAGGGTCAACAATTTCAGTATAGCCACAAAAGCAAATGTGAGTGTCCTAACATCTGAGTGTATTTCTATAGATGCCTTTTGACCCTTCCACTCACGTTTAGCCCTACTCACATTTGTGTGGTTTTCTGGAATATGCCTGATACTGCCGCATTCCAAAAATCCCCTCAATTGTGAGTGTGAGAGGGCAAATGTGAGTGCAAACTCTAATATAAGGGTCAACAATTTTAGTACAACCACAGAAGCGAATGTGAGTGTCCTAACATCTGAGTGTATTTCTATAGATGCCTTTTGACCCTTCCACTCACGTTTAACCCTACTCACACTTGAGTGGTTTTCTGGAATACGCCTGATACTGCCGTATTCCAAAAATCCCCTCAAGTGTGAGATGGCAAATGTGAGTGCAAACATCTGACGTAAGGGTCAACAATTTTAGTACAACCACAGAAGCGAATGTGAGTGTCCTAACATCTGAGGGGAATTCTATAGATGCGTTTTGACCCTTACACTCACATTTAGCCCCACTCACACTTGAGTGGGGCTCTGGAATACGCCTGTTAGTCTGCGTTCATTTAAGAAAGCTCCTCAATCGGTATAAAGTTTCCCCAAATTAGTAAAAGAAGCAGAGATATGCCATTTTTACGGTTTTAGAAAATGCATCACTTCTGATTTCGCGCTTTCAGTTTTTTTTTCGTGGCACAATATCGAAAACGAAAATGGAGTCTTTGTTAAGGTATGTACCAAGTTTCATGCTTTCATCCGGAACTGACGTCACCTAATTAGTTCGCTTTTCCACCGTACTTGCATGAGAGCTGGTACACTATGTCGCAACTGCACATTGAACGTCGTTGTAAAATCATAAATGACATAACAAAAAAGCAGCATAGGCAACAAATTCAGTTAATTACAGTCCCACATCGTTTCTACATGTCACTCGCATCCTACCTAATGCAATTCTATCCAAGGCAATTGCCCTAACCTAACCTAACCTAGATTAAGAACAGCACAACAAATAAGTATAATAAAAAGGTGTAATGTGCGACACCCGTTTTAGGTAGGTTAAATTCGCTGCAGGGTACACACACATACACGCACACCGTATAAATCAGCATTTCAGATAATTCGTTCAGCAAAACGCAGGGTTGGACTGTTCTGGGTCATGTTATTGCTTCCCTAGAAAATTGATCCCAACCCAGCAAAACCTTAAAAATGTCTCCAGCATTTCAACACTCCACTAGCTGTGTCGACTGTTGTTTTGACCATGTTTTGACTCATCAGCAGAGCGGTTTGCGCGACCCTCTTCCAGACCGAATAGGACCCCGCCAATCAATGTCGAACATCCTTGTCCAGAGAACCAATCGCGGTGCAGCGCTTTTTATTGTGATCGGTCAGTGTGAGCGACTCTTGCGAAAACATATGGAGGTTGTTGGTTTTTTGTTGAGGTGTTTGTCTGGTTGGTGGCTGTGCGCCCAGACTGAAGTAAAGAACAACGAATAGCGAACAAATAGAAACGACTTTCCAATTCTATATATTTTGCAGAGTTAAGAGCACTCCATGTACTTTGTGAAATTGAACTTGCCACAATCTAGGGACTGTTAATTATTTATCTCCGGGGGGGGGGGGCAGGGGCGAACGAAATTATGGTGGGTGTCATAATTTTATGAACTGATAGACTAGTAATCTAAATAAAAGGCAGCATTATGCTGTAAATATTAATAAACACAAAAAAATATTTAGTTCGTTATTATTTATTTTGAATTGGGACACTCCAATAAAACAGTCTGTTAGTCCTCTTAGCTGATAATGCGGTACTCAGCCTCTAACCAAACTAAACTAATAAGCGATGCTAATTAATTTGAACTATGCCCCTCACATTGCAAATAATTAGCAGTTTTGCATTCGTTGTTAGTTTTAAAGGCACCTGTTCACCACTTCGACAGCGTTGCCCATATTCTAAACGCAGCATCCACCTTCCAGATTCTCCATCATCCAATAGGCTGATGTGGGTCACGAGATCTCGTTTTAGTTATGAAAACTGTGGCGCTGCTGCGAATAGTGTTGTTACACTTTTTATTACTGCTATTTTCTTTATATTGCTCGAAGATGCTACGGTGCTGCATCTAGGATTTGAAAAGGTGAAGGGTACCCTTAATGTCAGTTTATAAGCTTCGTGCGAAAACCATCGCGTATTAGAGATCTAGGGCTATTGTTACTGAACATGATGCTATATTTTTGGCACCATCTACACCAAACCTACATGTGAACTATCCTGACACGAGGTCTCCAAGGAAGAATGGTCAGCTAAGTAGAAACGAAGACCAGAAGCTTTAAAAAACCGATCTTGTTTCTAAGCATGACGGTCCTTCTAAGAATCTTCTATGGCCACAGTCTTACATCGTTGGAGAGGTGATTGGGGTCGTTAAGACATTTATTCTGAAACAATTTCCATTGTAGCAATGTTGCTTTAACGCTACGTTTATCCTTGTAGCTGTAGGCTACATTAAGAATTTTTTCACCCAGCGCTTTTCCCTCCCCGTTTCAGAGCGCCGAGTTAAGTTTTTGACCCTGCCTCTAGTCCGAGTAACGATCTCTCCTGCCGTCGGTGACAAGGGGAGGGGGGGGGGAGGGGTTTGGCTGCAATGTTCCTGTTATCGAGCGGTTTTAGAGAGGCTTAATTTACTGGGGGCAGACGACTTTTAGTTTTTTTTCCCCTCGTTTATTAAAGTGGAGCGTTGAATCGTTTACCCGAATTAGTATTTTGTAGGTTAAACCATAACTGCGTGAATGTTGGACCCGTAGTGAATCCTTTGCTAGTTCTGCTGACCTCGGAACGTTATGGAGATCATACCAAACAATGTGACAGGGAAAATTTGTTTAATTTATCAAATCCGTAATCTGGTACGTTTCTTATAAATATGCCGAGGGTACATGGAGGTTTCTTACGTCGCTTTACCGTAAGTCGACGTAACTTTACGTCAATTTGTACTCGTGTCGCTTTAGGAGAGAGGTGATACATGGACATTCAAGTTGGAGTGAGTCAGAACGACAGCGGGTATATGGTAGTTCCCGCTAAGTCACTGTAGCACCGCATGTATAACTCATTCCCATTCAACTAGCTGGGCTTTCGATTAAGGAAGTGATCGGTTGGCGTCCTAGCTTCGTGACGTTGATGCGCACTCTTTCAATCAGTCACAACAAAGCATTCTTTAAAGCAATGTTAGGTGGATACATGGACGTTCATAAAGCATTTCAACTCCTTACATCAACGTAACAAGGTTGTTTGAGATAAAGCTACTCGATAGTGGTTTTTGGTGGTTACATGGACGTCCTTAAAGCACTATAAGTGCTAAATTGACATAAGTTAAGTCGACTTGAGATAAAGCGACGTCACCAACATCCCTGTGAATTTTGCTCTCGGTAGTAGTCAGACTACATGGTCTCTTCGTCAATCTCAGCGTAAAAAAACGGCAAGGATGTTATACAAATCCTTGAGGATCCTGCAAGCTTCCGTATGTAGCTTCTATATCTTCTTTTTTTTCCGTCGATGGCAAAGGTGTCTGAGGTCGTTCTGGTCATGACAAGCTTCTGGAAGTTGGGCAAAACGCGTGGATGTATAGTCTCTCCGCTGTTTCGATAAGGTACAGCATTCACAACACACTGCCGGCAATAAATCGGCTATTATCACTAGCAACATTTACAATGTCACTACTTCACTGACTGATTAATATACTATACCAGGGGTGGAATTTCCAAATTTTGAACCAGGTGCAAATTTGCACCCCAAATCTGATCTGGAGTGCAAAAAAAAGACTTTGGAGTGCAAAATCAAAATGTAAACCATCACTGTCGTCACCTATTTTACAGCCATAGAAAATTCTAACATTCAGCATCTCAATAATATGTACTGTTTTCTTGCACTTTGCTTAAAACTCACTTGACTTCACTATTCAACTGAAAAACCTATACACATAGTTTAAACAAATGTAGTAAAAAATGGAGTTTAACTTCTTTGGAAGGAATGGTGTAACAGGTAATTCCAAGCTGTTTAAAATGCCGCAAACCGCAAGTCTCTAGCTTGTGCGGTTCAAAAGTTATCAAAAATTCAACTTTGGTGTGCAATTTTGCACTCCAAGAGTTGCTTCTGGAGTGCAAAGTGTGATTTTGGAGTGCAATTTGCCCCTGTGCATCCGAATATTTCGACCCCTGCTATACGTAGACAGGACGTGACGTTTCGTTCGATGTGTGGTGGTGGCTTGTTTTTAAGATTCTTCACTGCGTATAACATCTTTATATTCCCACCACAAAACAAAAAAATGACGCAGTATTCAAACCTGGGCAGCACGCGCACCGCGCAGAATATTATCTGCACAATACGACGATTAGCTGTTTATGTTCTGTTGCGTTGTCTAGAACCGTGGAGACGGGGTAGCCGCTTTTACTCTACAGAAGACTCTGTAGTCGCGTTTACTCTCCAGTCTCTTTTGCTGTACAGAAGACTAAAACAACTTTCAGTAGTCGCCTTTTTGAACTTCGGAACGGTACAAGATATAGATAAACGGTTTTCACCATTAGATTCAGCGTCCAAAAAATAGTTACAAGCAATAAAAAAAAAATGGTAAACGTAAGTATGAAGCAGAAGTGGCCGACAAGTGAGCCCATCACCAATGGAACGCTACCAGTTTGAGATCAACGGTTTTCACCATTAGATTCATCGTCCAAAAATGAGTTAAAATGAATAAAATAAACCGGAAGTATGAGCGGAAGTGGCCCGAAAGTGACGGAAGTGGGCATAAGACTGGTTGCGACTAGGTTGTCGCTACCCCGCTTATTCAAGTTTTAAAATGGCACTATCACCGATTGAAAGGCAGCAGAATCTACAACATCTAGCGCTATCTAATACTATCTAGCACTTGTATGCATCAAGCGAAGGAACGCACAAGGCAGTTTCTGTTGACGAAATAAACAAGCCAAGACCTCCTTAATTGTTGCGTGAAAATGTGATACGTCCTCGTGCACCTGTAAGCAATAGTTAACAATATCAGTGCTACTAGATGGCGCCACCGTATTTTCGTACGATTTTGAATCGGTGATAGTGCCACTTTAAAGGTGCATGTTCGCCATTTCGACAGCGTTGCCCTATTCTAAACCACAGCACCCACGTTCCAGATTTTCCGCCATCCAGAAGGCTGATGTGGGTCACGTGATCTCGTCTTAATTATGAAAATCGCGACGCTGCTGCGAATAGTGTTGTTCCATTTTTAATTTACTGCTATTTTACTTATATTGCTCGAAGGTTCTACGGTGCTGCACCTAGGATTTGAAAAGGTGAAAAGTGCAGTGTTAGCTAAGTTACTCTAGCTATCGTATGAGCCCCTTCCACACACGTGTGGTTCCAAAGAAGACTAGGGCTTGAGTGACACAGAGAACAGAATTGACATTCAGCCAACGGTGCCATATATGTAGTTTTATTACATGAATGGTGGCGCTACCTAAAAGGTGAACCAGTAACCCTAACTACAAAGGAGGCCCTGGTGGCCAGCAAGTATAACTAGGAGGTGTGCTTCCTTAGAAGACAAGCCCACCCTTAAACTTGGACACTCAAAAAAGGCGCCTGTAAGTTTAAAAACTATAACACACTTTTATTTAGTTAAGATAAAGTTTTACTAGAAATAACTTTTTCATTTGTTTTTAGTTACGCTTTGAAACTCATCTTATTTCGTCTCATGTCATGCAATTTTAACTACTTTTGGTTTTAATCATAAAAAAAATGTTGACTATTATAACCACTTTAAAAGTAAATGCCGTGAACTCTTGGTGCGTTTAAATAAGATCTTAGAAAGAGCACGTCAACGCTTTGTGGCTAACTCAATTATTAAATGTGTATGCCGTTGTGTAAACATCATGAAAGCCCCAGTCTGTTGAATGTTTCAAACCGACACGTTGTGTCTGTAGAAGACGCGAATTTGAAACTCAGACCTCCTTCAAGATAAACATTTCTATACAAGTAGATTAAGTGACCAAACGCATGTTATTGAGATTAAAATAATTTCATTATGAACCGACTACGTACCAGTATTAAATTTGTTCGGTCATTATGTAAATTGTAAGACGTTAAATACTCTAATTTAAGTTAAGTCGGCTTAGAAAAGCCAAAACAGAAAGTGACCACATATTGAGTCGAGACGAATTTGCCTAATTCCTACAAAGTGAATAAATAAAGTAATTCGTCTAGTTTTTGTTTAGCAAAAAGAAACGTAAATTAGGTGTATCCGCGATCTCTGTGCGCGCTAGCTATCACCGATATATTGTTTAGACAAAGAGTTCGCTGTAACCCCCCCCCCCCCCCCCAACCCTATATCTCCCCTTCCCCCGAACTTTACACGCCCCTCCTCCGCGTTCTGGAATGAACTGCAAAGATCAGTTTCAGTGCTGAGACGCTGAAATAACGGAACTGGATGGCAGGAAAACGAAACCCAAGGAAACAATTACCAACAACGCCGCCGCCCCGAAACAAAAACCGTAACCGCATCACTCGAGTCCGCATCACCGCTTCACTAAGAGAAATCAATATTTATGTAGATGTATTTTCGGGACCTTGAAACTTTAAAATGGTTGCTCGAGTGGGAAATTGAATCTCCGGCTTTCAGTTTACAAGACCAACGCTCAGGGACGACGCTAGAATCACTTTATTGGAGAGGCGGCAGTAGGGCTGCAATTTTAGCCAGGGGGGGCGAACCGAAAAATTCAACTTTAGCGATTCCCCCCCCCCTCCCCCAAAAAAAATTCTAAAATAACACTTGTGTAATTCTTTCTCACACCGAACGTTCTTAACTGCTTCATACCCCGTTTTTTGGGGAACATTTTAAAATCCAGCTGTAAAAAAAGATGATCTTTCAACTCTCACAGTAACAACTGGGCTTTATTGATGTAACCTCAAGTCTTCTTGTCGCTTTGAAAGAAACTAACGTAGTTTTCTTAATAAGTAACCAGAATTTTCTTCCTTTATACGTTTTATTTTGATCTGATGAGTGGGGGGGCGCCAAGGATGCGGTCAAAAATGTGGTGGGGCGAGAGCCCCCCCTTAGCGTCGTCCCTGCCTACGCTCTATAGCTGGTTCATTCTAATTTATTTGGCATTTCGGTTGACTGGTGGAGCTTCGGTCTTTAACTCTGAAGGCCGGCTGTTCAATTCCGTGCCTCGGCACTTTGACTTTTAAGCCCGAAGGGCAATAGAAAATGGGTCGCTATCTGTATTTTAAGTAGCAACATCCTTTGCTTCGCTCGCTCCATTGACGTCGTCTCGCTTTTATTTTCAATTTTGCAACCTTTTTTTCTCCTTCGTTGCACATACATAGCTACAAATTCAAAACGTTTAAAATCAACCGTTGAAGGCGTTGAGTTTTAAAAGAAGAAGGCGAAAATGGAAGAGGACGGCGGAGGCTCAACCACACGAAAGTAGAGTTCGGAAATTGCTGATTATTCCGTACTGATATTTAACGAGTTAATTTGTGCATCATGAAGTATTGATTTTAGAGACTCGTTCCGAAGCAGGAGCCAATAATAATGATCATTTCACCTGCGGCCCTGAACCAAGGCAGGTGGGGGGAGTTGTAGGGGCAGACCTGTCTAGCGCTCTACCACAGTTAATTGCGTGTAGACGTAAAGTAATGGTAAACAAGATTCCATTAGCCTTTGGTCATCAAACAAAATTAGAAGTCGATAAAGCAATGCAGTGGAGTGATCATTGTGGCCGAGCGGTGGCAGATTTTAGACTAGTGCTTAAAGGTGCCTGTTCACCGAATGAGCATCTAGCGCCGTCTGCCATTATTTTAACTCCATGTAGCACTTGATTTCAACGAGCGAAGGGATGCGTAAAGAAATGTCTTTTTGCACAATAAACTAGCCACGTGCCTCCAATTGTTGAATGTAAAGTTGGTGCGTCCACGTGCACCAGGGAGCCAAAGGGTTTAACGAGCGCTTACCACTCCTAGTCATCTGCCCGAAGTCCTAGCGGTCAAGGGAGCCAGCGGTAAAGGTTAACAATATCACTGTCACTTGATGGCACCCATCCAGCGGTTCAAACCCAGCGTTTCAAACGCTCGATATATAGAAAAAAGCGCCCGTGATGTCGTTAGGCTTAACTTTACCGCTGGCTTCCTGGTGCACGGGGACGCACCAACTTTACACTCAATAATTAAGGAGTGAAATAATTGGGGGGGGGGAAGATAAGGCTTAATGGCGCGTCGACAGCTTGGTCATAATAATTGTTTGTTGTGTAAAAGAAATCTATAGTGTATATATAATACGCTTAGGTTGGGCAAGCAAATTCATCATTACGCACTACAATTAAAGAGGGCGAGCGACCGACGATGTCAAACAAACGGGTGTGGCCTGTAACAATCGGTAACAATCGAAATACTGCTTTAAATATAGCTCTTTTAGCCGACTTGAAGGGTTTGAAAGTTGGTTGAGTAACAATCACTGCATGCACGACCGTTGTTGGGTTTATTGCGCTTGGTGTCAGAACGGAGAAACGGGCAATTGAGCGTCCTCCATTGAAAAAAAAATTAACTTCCTCCATAACAAAGCAAATCAGCAGGGGTTCAAAGGGAGGGGAAGCAGGGATGGGGATATTCAGATTACACAATAGGAGAATCCGGGGCAAGGGGGGGGGGGGGAAGACGGTGCGGGATGGGGAAAGGCGGTGCGGGACGGGGGAAAGAAATCTGACCAGACAATGGCAGAATGTAAGGGGGTAGGCCGCAGGGAAGTCCGGAGGCAGGGGGCAGTCGGCGCCCATTTTATTCCATACTGCCCACTGCAGTATTTCGCTCAGGTATGCGTGAACTGGCTACACCAGCGTATGTTATGCCGGGGATACAGCTAGTTTATTTGTATATTCCTTCGCCTGTTGAAAGTAAGGGCTAAACAGAACTAGATAGCGGCAAATGGCTATAGATGCTGCAGCTTATCATTTGGTGGCAATCCCCCTTTAAAGAAGATAATCTGATCCACGGACCTTCTACTTTTGGTTGGTCCACTTAATGTAACGCGTCAGCGCTGTAGCGGACCTGTTTCCGGTCGAATAGCGTAAAAACTGGTGAGATTACCCAAGATGCCACAGTTAGTGACGCCATAGTTCCCAAACCAAAACAAAGCCATTATGGCCAAGCCAACACTGCTTTCTCGAAGCAGACGGGGTCTATTCTGTCCTATGCTGGATATTCTCTCACCCCCTACCATGATAGTAGGTCCCCTCCCCCTCCAATTCTCTAGATTTCGTTCTCCTTATGTCTAGAAAGGTCAAAATTGAGCTGGTTGGTTCTTCTATAAGAATATTAGTTTGCTTCAGCGGCTGTTAGGATAAAAAAAAACTAAAAACAGATTGCTTAATTGTATGGAGTTAGTAATAAACTATGCGACCTAGTGTAGCATTATGTAACATCATAACAAAAAGCAACTGTGCTAAAACCGTTGCATGCTTATTTTATCTGCATAATAAGATCGTAGAAATCAAGATGGGTGAAATTTTTAAGAAGTGATAATTTTAAAAGAAGCTGACAATCATTTTAAACTTGTTGTGCAAGACGCTGATCATTGCTCCTTGCAAAGTGACAGGCGACAATAAGACCTCTGTAAATGAAAACATAACACTAATGAGGCAATGCCAGCGGGCTAAAGGTTTGGACTTAGATTTACAATAGCGTAAATGTATTTATATCCCTTGGAAATATTCAAATGTAAGGATGCATGGAGACGGGGGTCGGGACTTCTGCAAAAGACTTCACAGAGGGTAGCATTGTATACGTCTTCAACTTCAAAGACATGGAGACAACCAAAGACGCATTCCCATGCCGAAATGACGCTCCCCTACTACGGCTTCTTATGTGGCGTATAACGCAGGAGCGGACTGGTGTAAATTGTGTAAATTGCGATTAGTGAAACTGTAATTAGCGAAAAAATGTGATTAGTTGATTAGTGAAGCTCAGTTAATTACTGAAAACGCGATTTTCTTTCCGCCTCTCCCGGAACACGCTGATTGAGTGACGAACCGAACGAAAAATCAGTGTTCGTTAGCCAGCGTGCGCAAAAAAAGTGCTGAAAGCAATTACATTCCCGTGAGGAAATCATCATCTAGTTTGTCTTCTTTTTAAAATAATTCAAGCTTCATTGAATATATTTACGCTAGGAGTGACTGAAGGAGGATGCGCTGATTGAGTGAGCAAAACGAAACTTAATTCGGTGAAACATACACATAAGTGATCAAACTGTACCAATGTTACATACGGTGCATCCAACACCAGCCATGCGTTGCACGGGTTCCTCTAGTTTTCTATAAGTTTTGTCGTATTAGACTACTTTTACAACTAGTTTTTATTCTTGTTACTGTGAAGTGCTTTTTTTTTATAAACGATTCTGATTTTTGAACTTGGTGGCAGCCATGTTGCTCTGATATTACGACATTACACGGCAAAGCAAAAAGTTGGTGGCCGAGTTGTTTTACCCTTCTGGGTTTTGACTAGGATAGTTATTGTTTTTTTTTGTTTTTTTTTTTTTCTGGCTATGATTCGCAACCTACCCATTACTTAGGTCATGTTTCGTCGAACATGAAAATTTCCAGGAAAAAAAGGCGACTAAGTCCTTCCAGGCATATCTTTTTCACACAAACGGACATTTTTTAAATTAATTTTTTATTCGGTCGTGGGATTCGATCGGGCGTTTTCTTGGCTGGCAACCGACCACTCTCACCACCGGGATGTGCTTGCTCCCGTTGTTGGAGGTCCCCGCGGACCACTCTCAGCGTCCGCGGTGCACATCGGGATTTTCGTTCTTACTGGTTGATGGCATGATCTAAAAGTTGTGTGCTGATGCGAAAGAGACGTGACGCTATTACTTTTACCGTGACTGATGAAAAAAGCACCAAAACAGTGATTAAAAAGTAAAAAGCCAATAGGTGCACAAGCATACAATTAAAAATACGACGTTTCGAGTTGGATAAGACTCTTTATCAAGCAATACTTAGCACTAGGCTAAAAGTCAAAAATGTAGGAAAAAAAACACTGGGCGAACCCATAAAGCACAACAAAAGCTACAATTTTAAAAACTAAAAATGAACCTTAGCCTGGGTGAAACCTGTCAATAGGGAGCCCTTCCTGCAAATGCAGGTCGTAAGCAGGTTCGGACTGGCCATACTGCCATTGTGCCATGGCACAGGCGCCCTTTGGTTGTATACTTTTGGCGCCCCATGGGTAGCCTTCTGTTTTACCAGAAGAAAAATTAATGCTCTTCCGCTAGTGAGCTTTCCTTTCAAGCATAAATCCTCTTCTCTCTCTCCTTGCTTGCATTTTCACCTCCCCTCCCCCCCCCCCCACGACCCAAAAATAAAAACCCACCCCATCCAAGAAATTAAAAAAAAGTCATTCCTTGAAATATATGTGTTGAAGAACTAAGCAAGTGGAATACCAAAATTGGCAAAGACTCCTGGGGAACTTCTCTGGGGAATGCTTCGGGAGCTTAAAACGCTCTCCAGACCTTTCAGATTGGAGTTCCAGGTAACACGCTTGGCGCCCCTCACCCATTATTTTTCTCCATGTGCCCTTTGCTAACCAGTCCGACTCTGGTTGTAAGTGCTCGTGGAGGTGACTACTGGAGTTTATAAGGTAAAGTCCCCTGGTGGGAACAATTTTTAATTCCGAGTTTGTGCAAGATTGTAATATATTCGGTAAATTGCTTATTTACAGGTATAAGATGATTATGTACTGGAGGCTGTTGAGGTAAGATGCAAATGATTTCTAAATTAATTCACAAGAGATTTTGCCAACAAAGAATTAATTTAGAAACCATTTGCATATTAGCTCAACGGTCCCCAATACATAATCATCTTATGTCTGTAAATAAACATTTCCCCAAATATATTCCAATCATGCACAAAGTCGGAATTAAAAATTGTTCCCACCAGGGGACTTTACCTTAAAAACCCCAGCAGTCATCGCCACCGGCATTATTTTAATACCTGCATTTGCAAGAAGTAATGTCTGGGCTCCCTATTGTCAGATTTCACCCTGGCTTAGGTTCATTTTTAGTTTTTAAAATTGTTTGCTTTTGTTGTGGTTTGTGGGTTTGCTTAGTGTTTTTTACATGTTTTGACTTTTAGCCTAGTTCTAAGTATGGCTTGAGAAAAAGTCGTATCCAACTCGAAACGTCGCATTTTTAATTGTACGCTTGTGCACTTTGTTGACTTTTTACCTTTTAATTCCTTTTACCTTCACTGCAAATATAAGACCGCTTGTCTACAAGAATGTTACATTATTTACATTTTAGTTGAAATCAAGGAATGATCTAGACAAGAATGTTGCACCTTTCTATAAAATTTTCGACTACCCCCAAAAAAGATCAGATAACGCGAAACCTATTCCCCTTGTACTTTGGTAAAATCAGCATCAAATTAAGAGACCAAGGCGCGTCAATTTTCTCTTTAAAACAACTCTTTAAAGAATTCTGTCGACTCAGTGAAGAGAGTACCTTAGTGTGTACACGAACATTTAATAATTGTGATAGTACGACCACAAACAGGTAAACACATTCAGAAAACCTAATCTGTGTCTTGAGCGCAGCCAACAGCCATCTAGTCTTAGCATTTCTTCCGTAGAACGAGATAACAGGTATTATCTTTGATAACGAGCTGTGCAGAGAAGCACACATGATAATAGGGGTTGCTTTGCCTGGAAGATTGCAGTCGCAGTTGCTACCAACAAACACGATGGGTGGTCGATAAAGAGAGGAACATGCGTTTGGGGAAAGGGACGGAAGGGTAATGTGTAGTCCTACAAATGCTTAATGTGGGTGATAAATGTACGTGACTGAATAAATAAATTAGAACTATTCGAAAGTGCAATTAGGTTGGCGGTTATACTTCTGCCTAGTGTTCACCATCTTCTTAATCATTGTTATTTTAGTCAGTTTCAATCAACTTTACTTAAACTACGTAATTTCTTCCTTTCAACAAGTTAGTGCAAAAAAATGCGATAGTGGAAGTGTAAATTCACTAGTGGAAGTGTGGGTCTGCACTACTGGAAGTGTAAATTCACCAACTCGAATGACGAGATTAATTTGTCTGCATTTTTGCGACAAGTTTATATTGTGATGAATCTCTTGATTGGCAATGCATTAAGTAGTTTGTACATATTTCCCTAATAACAACTGATAAGACTACTAAAAGTTAATTAATTGTTTCTCAACAGCACGCGTATGGGAGTTTGCTTAAAGCATGGGGTTTTTTTTTCTTTTTTTTTTCTTAAGTCAGTCTCGTAAAAAAAAAAATTCCGATCCCAAGTAAGTGCTTTCACTAAACACTTTTCGGATCCGATGATCATATCAGGCCGTGCTCCATTCATGCGATATCCCCAAAATGAATGTAAGAGCCGTTCAGGAGGCTTGTTGCACCGTGCGTTTCTTTTACTTGCAGCAGTGCAGGAGCTGCATCACTTTGCTAAGAGCCTACGTCACGCATACGTCACTAGCGCTATACGACCAAAAGAAACAGCCCCTTGGCGGATTAGTATACAGAGAGCTGCCAACTAGGCACCAAACAAAAATGGCCACAGCCATCTCTGTGCAATTGCCGTAATCGTTGAACTCGCCTGAAAAATGTTATCATGAAGATTTTATTTGCAATGGAAATGAGTAAATATAATTTTGTGGATGTGGATTATTTACTTTACTATCTGCAGTTTTGTGGTTTCAGTTAAATCCACTGTAACTATATAAAGTGTTTTCGTAGATGATCAAGTTTTTATCGGTGCGAAACGGCCATCTTGTCTCTGCATCATCGCTAGCAACTCTTGTGTTGCTCCATGGATACATGTAACACTGCATGAAATGAGGAAAAGAGATACGTTCCTTACATGCAGCACTGCAAGTTGCTGCTAAATTATAGGGAAAATAATCAGTTTTTTAGCGAAATGATTTAGCACTGCGATTTAGCACTGCACGGACACATTAAAACGTGAATCTAAAGATGACTTACCCATTGTGCAACATTTGTACTCTGAACGTGACAGAACCTGGCATTAAAAAAATAAATAAAACATTGGCGGCTACAACCCACCCCAAAAAAATAAAACATCGTACTCCACAACAAAATTTAGGTTTTTGGAATAAAAAAAAAAGCCATAGCACGCAACTGGAATAAAAATAAAAAGTCGGGCGCCTGAATCAATTTCTTGTAGCACCACTCTTGAGAACCATTTAATTAACGTTTAGCGGCGTAAGGAAACCGTGCGCTGTTTAGGACACCAATACAACCTAGCCTAACATATGATTCATTTGTCTATTTGCAGCATCCCGCATCAGGTATGAAATCACACGGGGGAACATAGGAGGTGCCTTTGCTGTAAAGAACGAAACTGGCGCCATATATGTAGCAGGGCCTCTAGATTACGAAACACGGAAGAGGGTGAGTCCACTTTTCAGCTGTCTGTACTATTCGAACCTACACTGACTGATATTCAATAAATGCAATTCATACCTCATTACGGTATATATTTTCATGAGTATAATAAATATAACTGTTACAGGAGTGTCAAGTTTATCACTTGTGTGTAGTGAATTCCTCCTTTTGATTGTCTTCCTCAGTACGAGTTACGGCTTGTCGCCTCGGATAATTTAAACGAAAATTTTACAACAGTCGTCATTCATGTCAAAGACGTGAATGATAATCCGCCGGTGTTTGATCGGCCAACTTATGAAACACAGATCACGGAAGAAGATGACCGTAATCTGCCCAAACGTGTCCTGCAGGTCAGCTTTCTTCATGATCTGCTGCACCGTCAAGAGTTTGATTGTGGAAATTTACGTGATTTTGATTTTGAATGGTCTTTTTCCAGGTGACAGCAACTGATGGGGACCGTGATCGGCCCCAGAACATTGTATATTTCTTAACAGGTCAAGGTATCGATGATACAGACCGAGCCAATAGCAAGTTTGCTATCAACACAACGTCTGGAGAAATCTATGTACTCAAGGTATGATTTGGTGGGATGTAGTTAAACAAAAGTTAACTGTTAAAACTTCAAAATTCTATTTGGCGTGGTTACCTGTTCGAAATGTTATCTTGCTGATCTAACGCTCATAGAGGTCTTAAAAACGGACAAGTTCATATCGTGGTGTTTATTGTGGCTTTTTTCGAATGTTAAAAACAAAATTACGCATCACCAAATTTAATATTCTTGTCCACTACGCTTGGTCTTGTAGGGATTGGTGGCGAATTTTCTATGGGTTTTTAACTGTGGGTTTTACCCACAATTTACCACCTTCTTCAGGCATTGGAGGACTGGAACTGACTTTGGACCTAGCAGGTCGTGTTGCAGTGCCATTCAAATCTTGGTGCCGCTGCTGCTCCGTCCTCTTTCCCGTAAATGCTGGTTTTGGCGACAGAGGTTCATTGCTCTTATTCTCCGTCGCCCAGTGTTGGCATTTGTAGTGTTTTCCAGCGTTTGGAGAGTTGAGCAGTTAAGGTGAGGAGTCAAAATTTTAACAGTTTGATGTGCCGGCTCTTGTATGTTCATTAAGGGCACTTGAGCTGCGCGGAAATGCTGGATAGCGATGCACTACTCAAGTGCTCAGACGTGGGGGTCGTTGTTATTGTTATTCGACGTCATGAGCACTCGAGTGCCTTCCCTAACAATGTTGTACGTAGTTTGCATTTGGTGGGTTGCTATCCACTTTTCCGGTTTCCATGGTTGATGACCCAGTTGATGTTCCGAAATCCTCTTGCAAATTCGCCGACGCATCCACAATTACAAACCCACCGAAAATTCGCCACCACTCCCCACCATGCTAAGCGGAGTGGACAAGAACATTTGGTAAAGCGTTATATTGTTTTTAGTTCACATATGTCTTGTTAAGACTTTCGTCGTTTCGAAGAGTTTTTCTTCACAAGATTTAGCATTTATATTTTACACAATGAGCTACCAGCTTGGTATTAATTAAGCCTTCTTGTAGTTTAGTACGGTGAATAACTGTTATCGTAGCTGAGTGGCGTCAGAGTTAACTAGCTGAATTGGTCAGTGACTAAAAAAGCACTTTTCAGAGTTCCTGCCAATCAGTACTGACTAGATAGTGTGAGATACTGGTCCTCTCCTTCAGGGTAGCTATGAAATCTATTCTGAACATATTCTCATCTCCCTGCAATGATTGGAAGTGTCCCATTTTAAATCTCTGGGTTAGTCTTCAATTCTCAGTTAGCATTTTTCTGTAAATTTAGTATTGGAGTGCAGAAATTCTTTTTCGTATGATAAGGCTAGAGCGAATCGTGTACCTGAGATGCTAGGTTGAAAAGTTATTAACTACTGGGCCATTGGTGTTATTTGCTAAGGGGAGGTTAATAGTGGGTCTTACAGTTGATAACAGAAGGAACAGTCACATGTCTTCAACTGGTGACCATCTTTACTCCGGTCTTTGTTCAGCTGTTGGCTTTCAATTCTCAGTTTTGGCCTTTTTTCTGTAAATTTAGTATTTGCATTTTCCATTACTAGATTTTTTTCTCCATTTAGAACGTCTTATGCTCATCTACACGAGCATTAGTTTGCTTCAGATAACATAATGCTAAAATAAAGTAGTAAAAAAATTAATAAATTTCTATTCTTTGGCCAATTTAGGTATCTAATTAATTAGAGTGCAGCATTTAAAAATAAATAAATCGTAGTGCAAATTCGTGGAAAACAGTACGTTTCTTAGCAGGCCATTTTTTTTTTCTGGTTACCATCATCTTTGGAGAGAACAGTGATGGTCTTAAAGGAAAGATTTTACTGGTTTGTTGTGACAAAAAAGAATCCAACCTTTTGTAGATTAAGCAAGAAAGTTTAAAATGCTTTATTTTTTAATCATAATAGTTGGTAATAATCAAACTGTTTGCTTTCCAGCCGTTGGATCGCGACCAGCCGACTGGCCGGCCTCAATGGCGCTTCACTGTCTTTGCTCAAGACGAAGGAGGCGACGGGCTGGTCGGCTACGCGGATGTCGTGGTCAACCTCAAGGATGTCAACGACAATGCGCCATTCTTCCCACAAGGAGTATACATCGGGAACGTGACAGAAAACGGCACTGCTGGTCAGTTCGATTTGATAACAGCTTTTTTTTTTGAATAAATAAGTGTTCAGGACGGAAAGCCGATGTAGAATTAGCAGTGATCCAACAGATGCAAATCTATTTACGTTGCCGTTTGGACTTAAATGTCAGACTGCCTGAGCGGGGGTTCGATTTCCCGCTCAGGCAATCTGACATTTAAGTCCAAGAGGCAAGGTAAAGAGGTTTGCATCCGTATTCAAATTCTTGTTGAGCCATCGGCTTTCCGTCCTGTCCATTTATTTATTCAGATATTGACTTATCATGTGGAAATGTGCAATCATTTGTACATATACACTACAGGGTGGTCCAAAAGTCCGTTGCACCCCACCAAAAGCCCCACAGAATTGGAATTAGGCACCTGACTCATAGGACTTTGTTTTGTCCCTAACATGGGGGCCACCCACTGAGCTTGCATTGGGGCACCCTGCCCCCCTCAACCCCCAGATATCAAATTTAACTTTTTTTCTGTGAGAAACAGACGTTTGGTTCCAATTGGGGAAATATGTGCATGTCCCAGACAATGTGATAGCCGAAAACGGCATGCTAATTGGATAATAAACGGGATGCTTTTTATTACATCTTCAGTGTAGCCCCCACGCCCACATGAGGCTTCCCTGCACGCTGCAGGAAATTGTACAGGAAGCACTCATGGAGGCGTGGGGGCTACATTGAAGATGTAATAAAACATATCCCGTTTATCCAATTAGCATGCTGTTTTCGGCTATCACGTTGTCTGGGCCATGCGCAATTTTCCCAATTGGAACCAAACGTCTATTTCTCACAGAAAAAAAGTTAAATTTTGTATCTGGGGGTTGAGGGGGGGAGGGCACTCCAATGCAAGCTCAGTGGGTGGCCTCCATGTTAGGGACAAAACAAAGTCCTATGAGTCAGGTGCCTAATTCCAATTCTGTAGAGCTTTTGGTGGGGTGCAACGGACGTTTGGACCACCCTGTATATTTTAAGAAATAGTCTTAAAGATAACAGCGCTTCACCATGGTGTCGAAATATAATTTTTTTAAAATAAATAGAAAATAAAATAAAATGCTATTTTTTTTTGCTAATTTTAAGTCTCTTTAGAGGATCCAGTTGTATTTAAAGCATCAGATCGTTAATGGATTACACGAAGTCTGTTTATAACTTCGTAAAAGTTTCCGAGTCTTGGAAAAGACACTGAGACTGCATACAGCAATAGCTAATTTTTTATTTGTTGTACAAAAAAGGTTTGACTGCCAAAATTTGAAATATCAATGCATTGTAACTTTTCCTTTCCTGGCTATTGGAGGCAGAAGTAATGTGACCTGATTGGCTTTGTGTCGTCCTTTACTTTGACAATAACATCTAATTTCATGCGCAATGTGCTGGACTCAAAATCGTTAACTTTAAATATTTAATATTATATTTTTTTGATTAAGCGTGTATTCCTACTGCCATAGCACATGGTTCCGTGAGAAAATTGTCTTCTTGGTAATTTTCTGCTGTGTCGGCCCTAAAAGAACGCCAGAAAGGCGCCCCTCAAATGGAGTAGAAGAAGGCTGCATGTCTTAAAGGCTTTAATAGATAATTAAGTTTGGCTTAGGTTGTTTGTGAGTTCAGAAGCGGCTTCTTTTTTGCTGCTGGAGTGACACAGATGCGCTGGCAATCTTGTTAGGATTACATGGCAGACGTATGCTTGAGCCTCTTGTCCAAGTCATGAGCCGTAATAAGATCAGATAACATGATATTTAGGTTGCTATGGCAATATAAATTCGTAAAGTAAATGCAGTGCAATTGAACAAGAAAATAATATCACCAGCACAGCGCTTGATGTTTGTTCTGTATTTCTACGTAATTGTAAACAATTGTACAATATTTATAATTACGTAGAAATACAAATGCCGTGCTAAGTCGCACGTTCACCTGAAAGAAGTATCATTAAGAAATTATGGAAAGAACGTGCTATCAAAAAACAAAAACATTAAAGATCTTGAAGATTCTGCCACACTTCAAGAGGATGTAACCATTCAAGATTCTTTTAGTTTATTATTAGATCACATTAGATATTCCAAATAAAAACTTTTATGCGACGACTTTATTAGTTTGTAAGCTTTTCAACAAAACTTAACCTTGTTTTGGTAATTTAGTAAATTAAATTATTACTTACTTGCTCATTTGTGAACCTGCTGTAGATTTTGTGGCACAACAGCAATAGAAACTCGTGCAGTAAACACAGTGAAACTGAGTAAATAAATAAATATTACATACACACCATATGCAGGTTAATACAAATTGTGTAATGTGAATTGAAATAACAAGGTTGGGTATAATTAATATTTTATTCAAAGCAAATCTACGTTTCCAGCTCATGAGGAACTAACCTGGAGTACAATTAAGTCCACATTTACAAAAAAAATTGAGTTAGCTTCTTAGGACTGCTTATATTCAGGTCATGAAGGCCAAGAAAAAGTGTTTCACATGCATCATGTTACATCCATCTTACTCTCACAAGCAAATCAAGTTAAATCCAATTTAAAACGATGTTTTATGGTATTTTTATTGATGAATCGGATAGTGTATTAATTCTTCAACAACTGCTGGTTTTGCCTAATATTCCTACACAAGACAGTTATTAAAAGCATTAATAGTGACTTTTACCATTTCGGCCTTTACGAAACTACTCAAGGCAAAAATTACATATATATATATTAACACATATTTTCAAGGCAAACTGTGTTAATCCAAACTTTAGGACTTAAAAACATGTATTTAAACTTAACATAAATATGCAGTAAATTTTGTGACATAATCTACAAGCCTAGTCCTCTGTTTTGAGTAAGACTCACACTTCAATTTTTTTGTACTTTTGCCACAACAGAATATCTATTTGTTTCAAAAGTAAAAAAGATAAACTGGTTTGACTTTTGCTGCATGTTTTTTTTTTCAATTCTACAACTTTTTTTAATTTTTGAATTTTTTTGTAGGAATGGTAGTAATGACCATGACAGCCACCGATTATGACGACCCTAACGAAGGCACCAATGCCAAACTAAAGTATTCCATTGAGAAAAACGTGGTGAATGAATCCGGGAAACCCATTTTTGAGATTGATGAGGACACGGGTGTGATCAAGACAGCCGTTTGCTGTCTCGACCGAGAAAAGACGCCCGAATACTCAATCCAAGTGGTGGCCACGGATGGAGGTGGCCTAAAAGGTGAGTTCCTTAAAACGTCAAGAAGTGACCGAATTCAAGTGAAGTTTACGTTAAGTTATTAAAAAAAAATTCAACATTGTATCGTTTACACTATTTGCTTATTGTTTTACTTTGTTTGTCTTCAGGCACTGGGACAGCAACTATAAAGGTCAAAGATATCAACGACATGCCTCCTTCATTCACCAAAGAAGAATGGTACGCTGAGGTGCCAGAAACCGAAGGTGACAACATTCCCGAACAACCGATCTTAGTGGTATCTGTCAAAGATGACGATTTACCGGAGACCAATAATTTCCATTACAAGGTATGAGTCATTTAGAGCTTGATAACATCTCAGCAATGATCCGCACCTCAAATCATTGCTAGTGTCAGATGAATTGTAAACTAAACCTGGTTAGTTGCACAGCAACACTTTTAGGGTTTTCCTTGTGAATTTTGCATTGCTCTGAGTAAACATTGCACTTATTTTTGCCACGTCGTAGGTGATCGAAAGCAGCGGCTTTGGAGCCGACAAGTTCACAATGGTGCGCAATGCCGACGGCACAGGGTCACTCAAAGTGGCCAAACCGCTGGACTATGAAGATTCGCGGCAGCGCTACGGCTTTAACTTTACAATTCAGGTGAACGACAAAGGTGGCGACTCTGACGACAAGTATCACATTGCATATGCCAAAGTGCGCATTAAGTTGCTCGACATCAATGACAACAAGCCTGAGTTTGAAAAGGCCAACATCGAAGTGTCCGTATTTGAGAATGCAGAAGTGGGAAGGAGTTTGGCTAAATTCTCAGCGACAGATGCCGACCAAGGTGGAAAATCGCAAGTGAGGTGAGCACAATATTCAGTATTGCTTGCAAGTTTAATGAATTAGACAATAATTGCCAAGAACTATTGTTATAATTTAATGACGATTGGTTTTAAGTAAACATACATACACCACTGAAACTTAATGAATGTGACAGTTTGGCTTTCTGAACCCTGTCTTAATGGGTTTTCCAATGTGCTTGCCTTGTTAAATTATTGTTGATTTCCCTGTGAAGTGAGCTGTTTAGCTGCAAGCTGTCATACAATGTAAACGTTGCAAATGCTAGTTTATTTAGGCTCTGGCGCTATAGCAACAGCATTCTCAAATTATCTTTTGCAGCTATGCTATAGATCGTTCATCGGATAAACGGCGGCAGTTTTCCATCACACAGGATGGTACGGTAAAAATACAACGGATGCTAGATCGGGAGGATACACCTCGGCACCAAGTGAAAATATTAGCAATTGATGACGGTAAGAATGTAATAATTCAAAATAGTGCTAGACCGTGATAACAGTATAAGACATTTAGACAAAGATAAAACAATGAAAATGTTTGCCATCTTATGCAACTAGTTGTTTAATGTTGAGTGTCTTTTTATTTAAGTAGCTTGTGGTTAAGCAGATTGTTAGTTGTTACTGTGATGTTCACTCATCTTTGAATTATCCGTGCAATGACCATAGGCATAACTATGAATACTGAGCTGTTACCTGTTATTTTAGGTGTACCATCAAAAACTTCAACAGCAACATTGACAGTAATTGTAATGGACATCAATGACAATGCACCGCGTTTCTTGATGGACTATCGGCCTGTAATACCAGAAAACACACCTCCTCGGAAGGTAGTAGAGCTCCTGGCCACTGACGATGATGACCGCTCTAAAGGAAACGGACCACCGTTCACATTCCGCATGGACCCCAACGCCCCTGAATATATTCGGAAATTTTTTCGAGTTGAATATGACCCAAGTATGAAAGAATATTAGTTGATTTGTGTTAAGATTACTGTGTGTAATGATAACGAACTAATTCTAGTCTCTACTGTTTAACAAATTATTTTATAAACTTTTCAGAGGGTGCCAATGGTGATGGCATGGCTATCGTCTATTCCTTGGTATCATTTGATCGCGAGGTACAAAAAGAATACATGGTCCCCATTGTGATAAAGGACAACGGGAATCCTTCCATGACGGGTACCAGTACCCTCACCATTACCATAGGTGACGAGAATGACAACCGCATGCACCCTGGAATCATGGACATCTTTGTCTACAACTACAGAGGTAGGGATACAATTGTTGAAGTACGAATAGTTTTGTATGATGGACTAAGGAAGCAGAGACTGCACTTTCCTGTGTGTACAGAATTAACCAATATATTTGCTAGCAGCGTGTACTCAGAATAGGTACAACAAATTCTGAGGTATACCAGTTGGCTGAGCACATGACAAAAAGTATACCCAGGTTGCATGTTGATGACTAACGTACCCTTTTCCAATCTTCTAACTTTGAACTAGCTAAACTATGCCTTGCATCATCCACATTTCGGTATGGAGAGTCGCTTAAGTGCAGGGCGTGTAGTTAACTTTGGAACATCTAACAATAGACTGATGGATGGAAGTAATTTAGTTGGCATCGGCAATTGAATATATACAATTTTAAATGAGGATATATTTTCAAGACTTTGTATGTCTCAATCATCCCATGCAAGAGAAGGACCAAATAAGTCCAACTGCGAGCATGACGAATAAGAACCAACAATTTAATAAAGGTTTGGCCTCTTTAGTGTAGAGGATGGGGCAGAAACGCTAATAACCAACACACAGTAGGACTCATAAACTTGCTGTCTGTTTAACAAACTCTAGTTGGTGGCTTAAGGATTATTTGAAAGAGACCTAACACATTCATAATGCTGTAAAAAAGTGTCTCTTCAATAGGATATTGGCTTTTAATGGTGAATACATGCATTACTTATAGCTGATTATTAATACTTGGTAGAGAGATTACGTTGATAAATGAGTTAAACTGTACAAATCTTTGGCAACTAGTCACTGTGAATTCGATTTAAACGAAAAACTCATCCAAATTGCAGTAAAAACTAAGACTTGAAACAGGAACTTCACTTATAGCCTTACTGAGCATGCTGAACTGCCAACAGATAACATTCAATGTTTGTCTGATGGCAGTTGAAAATGCTGAAGAAGGCTGATTGAAAGCTCTCGTTTTATAAATTAATTTTTTCTGTGATTTGGCTAAGCTTTTAGTTTAAATCTTTGATAAGCTTTTCAATTAAATTGCTACTGATTTCTTTTAGGAGAAGTAATTCAGGCTACCGAGGTTGGCCGAGTCTTTGTCCAAGATTTGGACGATTGGGATCTTCCAGACAAGACTTTCTTCTGGGAAGACAACAAAGAACATCCCAATTTCCGTCTCAACCGAGACACGGGAAAAATTACAATGTTACCTGGAACACTTACCGGACGCTATCACCTCTTCTTCACTGTGTACGACCGCAAACATACACAGGAAGTGAAGGCCAATGTTTCCATCACAGTTCAAGAGATTTCACAGGAAGCTGTATTCAACTCTGGGTCAGTGAGAATTGCA
Source organism: Lithobius niger (assembly GCA_023313725.1). NCBI lineage: Eukaryota > Metazoa > Arthropoda > Chilopoda > Lithobiomorpha > Lithobiidae > Lithobius > Lithobius niger. The sequence goes on along the minus strand of JAHWFP010252472.1, from coordinate 297,198 downwards.
GGAATTAGTGATGAAGACTTCATTCGTATTTGGGACTACAAGGTATTGATTTCCTTACTTGTGTGTTACAGTTTATATAGCTGTGCGACAAGCTGTACAAAGCACTTGGGTAATGGAGGGACACATAATCTCCATTACTTCATAGCTTTGTACAGCTTCTCGCCCTCATTACAATAAGCTTCGTACTCCCTTGCTAGAATGGGCATCTCACAAAAGAAAGAGAGGGGATAATGGTGACTTTTTTTAGACACAATTCTCCAAGCAAACTGTTCTGAGCTGGATAATTAATGGTCCCACACAGGTTTCTCCCCAATGGCACGTTTATACTATCTTGTGGTTTCATTGAGCTTAACCCTTAAAGTGCGGGCGACGAGTATACTCGCCAAAAACACAAGCACAGCTTTGAGTCCTAAAAACAGTCCAAAGTATGCACGAGATGGCCAACAATGGAGAAACCACAACAATACTAGGTTTCCTTAACAAGCCGACTCTAGAAACGGCCGTGGCTGAGTTGGTAGAGGCTTGTGCCTGAAGTTAAAGAGCTCCTTCAAGTTGCTAGTTCGAGTCCCGTCCAGGTTACCCCTACTTTTATGGAGATAGAAAATTAATTCAGCAGTTAAAGGGTTAACACAACTTAACAAAGAATTTTTCCAAACACAACAATACTAGGTTCCCTTAACAAGCTGACTCTAGAAACGGCCGTGGCCGAGTTGGTAGAGGCTTGTGCCTGAAGTTAAAGAGCTCCTTCAAGTTGCTAGTTTGAGTCCCGTCCAGGTTACCCCTACTTTTATGGAGGTAGAAAAATAATTCAGCAGTTAAAGGGTTAGTATGTTAAATTTGCACTTAGTTTCATTTTTCTCTGTTGTTAACTTAGCAAGCTTGTTTGGTAAAGAAAACAGACAAGCAGTGCCAACTTTAGTGGGAGGATATTCTCACCTTTGTAACACGTGAAATGATAAAAAAAAAAAGTCGGCTAATTTGAAAAAAAGATGATGTTCAGTGTCAATTCAGTTTCAGTGAAACTAAGGCAAAGCGTAACTAAATAAAGTAAGGCTTGATTGAAAGTAAGCTTATTTGTGTCTTTGAGACTGTTCTGAATTATTAGTAACCTTCAGTCCATTCAACCCTTGCCTTATTTTGGAGCCCATGTTCCTTTGATTGGTACTTTAACTGGCTTCCAACATTGGGCACGTGTGTTGAGCATTAATGGCATGATGAATGGGCTTATCCTCTGATCGTAGAGAGAGTCCACACAGTAGCCTTTTTCTTCCCCTGTTGTAAGGATGCACCACTGATTTCTCTTACAGTTTATTTATTAAAGCAAAGTTCAGTCCCACTGGTTTCACTCTCATTAGGGTTTGGGTGACATCAGTATCTGACTCCCACTAGCATTCCAGCTGGTCTGACCAGCCTCTTTCATTGTCCCACCGAACCAGACATCAAGCTTGTGTCACCTTGTTGGACCTTCTGCCTTCAACGAAGGCCGGCTGAGGAGTGATCCAACCCACATTTTCCTCACTCCCACGTACCATTTTCGTCATATCCAACCTGAGTGCATTCAAGTCAGCCAGGAAGATCAGCTTTAGCTTACCTTTTGGCGTTTTGAAAGGACATGGTTGTCGTGAGAACAGGTGGTTGGATTCCATCTCTTCACTCCACCCCATTACTTAATGGATGTTTGCATCACCAATTGTGCAGGCGTACTCGTAGGAAAAACCAAACCTGTGTTCAAAATTTCAGCGTAACTTGTGATGTGTTGTTATAGGCATTATTTTTTATCCATTTCCATTCTAATAGGAAAATAAAGTGATCAAGAGCAAGTATGATAAGTTCCGAGAGAAAATTGCTGATCTGATGGGAACTAACAAAGATAATGTGGATGTATTCACGGTCATGGTGAAACAAGCTCGACCACCAATCACAGACGTTCGTTTCTCAGTACATGGATCACCTTACCTCAAGGCCTCAAAATTAGATGGACTTGTAGCACAACATCGTGAAGAGGTAAGTGTTCATGACCCATCACCAACACCATCATGATGCCTCTGAGTTATAATGTCTTAATTATAATAGGAAAAATTGTATAAAGAGTACTCACCAGTGCAGCCATTTGTTGTGATTTTTTTTAACGTGCACTGTAACAATTATATACCATTTTTAAGTAAACATGGCCGTTTTAAATTATAGGATTTGCATAGTGAACGGCAGGAATTGGTCTTACACTTACAATCGCTGCACACATGGTGTAGTAATCTTATCTTCACCTACGACTACGTTCATAAACACCCTTCATAACCATTTTCAGATTTGACATAAATAACTCTTCCTTGTTCTCAACCACAATTCACATACCAGGAACAAGTTCAAACTTTTCAAATGTAGCTTCTGCTCCGAGTGCCATGAACTGTTTGTTCCCTTCCACATCTGCAGTACCTTGATCAGATATAACATTTTCCCACACTCCCACGTACCATTTTCGTCATATCCAACCTCAACGCACTCAAGTACACCAGATACTCCCAAGATGCACTCCCATTCCACCCCCCAGTCTTATAAGCCCCATGGTTCTTCTTATGTATTATTAATGTTAATGTAACTGATTGTTTTGCATGTAGATGGATTTCCATTAATTCTCTTAATTTGTTTATTGCTGTAACTAACAGCTTTCATTATTAATAGTGGAGTGGTCCCTTTTATTTCTTATAGAGTGTGTTTGTTAATGTGTACCTTCTAGATTGAAGCAGAAGTGGGCATCAACATCACTATGGTTGGCATTGATGAGTGCTTGATTGAGCATCAGGAGTGTGAGGAGAGTTGTTCCAATGAGCTGAGAGTAGACAATGAACCATACACGGTTAATTCAAACAAGACAGCCCTGGTTGGGGTACGTGCCTACATTATGCGCCAGTGCTTCTGCGCTGCCAGAAATTTCAGCAAGCGAGAAAACTGCAGGACAGTGGAGTGCTTCAACGGAGGACGATGTATCGAGAATCCGTCCGGATTCAGGTACTACTCAGTAGATTTAAAATGTCTTAATTTTTGGTATGCAAAGGATGAAATGATTATAATTCTAACCTGCACATTAGGAATATAGCAATAAGTTTATGAAGTTGCTCTCTATAAATTAAAATGTTTTATCCCCAGTTGTGAATGCCCACGAGGCTATGATGGACCTCGATGTCAGCAGACCACCCGAAGTTTCCGAGGGTCCGGTTGGGCGTGGTTCCCTGCGCTGCAACAATGTGACAACTCCCACTTAAGTCTAGAAATTTTAACAAAAGAACAAAATGGCCTTATTTTCTACAATGGACCAATTGTTGATCCAGAGCCAGAAGAAATAATCGTGTCAGGTAATTTGTGCAGAACAGGGAATTTAAAAAAATAAACCTACGAACAACTTCCTGTATTTAGTATAACTGTTCCATTTTAGATTTTATTTCCTTGGAACTGATGAATGGCCGTCCTAGGCTTCTTGTTGATTTCGGTTCTGGGACTCTGGAGTTAAAGATTGAAAGTCGGTTTACATTAGCTGATGGCGAGTGGCATCGGATAGACCTTTTTTGGAACGCTGAGGTGAAAAAAATGTCAACTTTGACCGTTGTTGCTTTCAGTAAAGTTTTCCAGGCGCTTTACATATAATGTGTTGGTATTTTCAGCTTGTGCGAATGGTCGTTGACTTGTGCAAAAATGTCTTTATGGATGACCGTGAAGAGACAGCTGGCCCACCACGTTTCGACAGGTCGGAATGTGAGGCCAAGGGAACAACACCACCCTTCAATGAATTCCTTAACATAAATGCACCGTTGCAACTTGGCGGTGTAGCACACGACAGACTAAAGTATGGATGGAGTTCTGACCATACCGGCACTGGATTCAGTGGTTGCATTAAAAACTTCATATACAACAGCGAGGTAAATTTGTAATGGGCAATAAATCGTTTTAATTTGTGTTTCCTTTTATTGTGTTGAGAGTTTATAGCATCATTCTTTTTTTTTTTTTTTGCAGATGTATGACCTGGCAGGCCCAGGATTTTCTCGCAATAGTTATGGTGGTTGCCCACAAACCGAAGAGTACTGCCAAGCTAAGAGCTCAAGCCCAAGGTGTGTCCATGGCACATGCATCGCTTCATTTTCGACAGCTGTTTGCGAATGCAAGCCTGGATTTTTTGGAGCTCGATGCGACCGAAGTAAGACTTTCTACTCCAGCACTATAAATGTTTGTTAAGCTGCTGGTCTGTAGAGTAATGTTTGTGGCCTTCTTTCTGTCACCTCAGTTACCGAATCTTCCACATTTGAACCTGAAAGTTACGTCAAATATGCTCTTTCTTTTGAGCCTAACCAATTTGCCTCCGAAGTGCAGCTCCGTTTTCGAACACGTCGAGAGCACGGAGAGCTCTTCCGCATCAGTAACCAGCATGACCGGGAATATAGTATTCTTGAGGTAAGAATCCATCGTTAGTTTTACCTGCTGCACTGCCACTGGTTTTGTTACAGATGCAATAATAATGCTCCGTATAAAAATTGGGTCCCTTTACAGCTGGGGCACTCGGGATTATCAGTGTTTTCTTCTAACTTTATTATTAAGGAGATGGACTAACAGCATCCTACGTGTGTGTGTGTGCTGTGTGGTGGCACATGTTTTTATTGTTGTTGAATGGCTAGTCGCAAGTGTCAAATATCAGAATAATTCATGTTACGGTACTAATAAATGTTGGCATTGATTACAGTACTATTCTACTTGCATACATATTTAGCTTACTTACCAGATACTTAACTTTTCTAGATAAAAGACAAACACCTGCGCTTCCGTTACAACTTGAACAATGCACGTACAGAGGAGCGTGAACTCTATCTTTCGGTTGTGGCTGTCAATGACGGCCAGTGGCATACGGTCCGTGTCTCCCGATTTGGGAGTATTGCCTTCCTTAGTTTAGATGGCGGCGAAGGCCGTCGATACAACGAGACCCTGGAACACGAAGGACTGCATCAACTCATGAAAGTGGAGAAGCAGAATGTGTTTGCCGGTGGCTACGTTGAGTACAGTGGCCCCGGCATGGTCACCGTGCACAACGATTTCCATACAGGTAAAACAGCATTATGTCTGACTTGCGCTCACCTTATTTGTTCGATTTTTGTGTTTCATGTAACAGATTTTCTTACATAGGATTTTTTTTTAATTCTATGACCAAAGGCAACAAAATCGTGTTTACGCCCACTATGCTTTGAATATTAGAAATGTCCTTACGTGTCAATATTTTTAGGCTGTATGGATGATATACGGTATGACCAAAAACACTTGCCCCTCCCACCTCGTGAAAACGGCACAGAGGTAGCAGCCGTGGTGGACTATAAACAAGTGAAGAGCAGTTGTCCGTCCAACGACCCATGCATTGGTTTCACCTGCCCTGCCCCCTTTGTCTGTGTGGACCTTTGGATGCTAGCTGAATGCAGGTACTGTACAAGAAATGAAGGTCTGTCTTTTGCACAAGGTAACAAGCAAAATAAATTAGTATTTAGTTGACATTCTGTTCTTACTTATTGCAATGATTTTCAGTAATCTCTTGCACAATTTAGTCACTGTGAATAATAAATGTATTTAAGGAACAATTAGATGAAAAATAGTTTGATATTTTAATAGGGTAGCTTTGAATGACAAAATCCCCAATTAAAATATATTTTGTCATTGATAACTGACCTAAATTAACTACAGCTTGTTTGTATGTAATATTGGAGTTGGGTAAAATTTCCATGTGTCTGTGTAGGTATGACTTTGGGTTAGCCTGAAAATGAAATCCCCTCGGCTGCCTTTGGTTAAAAGTAAAAAAAAAAAATTCACGAATAGTGACATTTTTTACTGATCAGTTTATTAGTTGATCACTTAATGGAGCTCGGACAAAATGGTCAATGGTCCTAGCAACGTACCAGTGGTTTGGTTGCTGTTTAAATATAATACATATTCAATTCTGGCTAATGAGTGCGTAACCGAGTCTCCGACTGGCTGTGACCTGAGAAACTTAATGCCTCAACTTTTTTTTCTTTTATTTTGGTTTTAGGCAAGTCGATCGTTAAAAGAAAAAAAAACCAAATAATCAGTTTAAAAAATATCCGGAAATTGTGAACTCAAGTCCAAACAGGTCTCTTCTCACGATGTTGTGAACTTGTGTGCAATGCGGTCCGTTAAAAAATATATTTTTGCTTTACCACCCACTTCCACAGTTGGCAAGAATTCGTCTCCCCCCCCCCCCCCAGGAAGGCGGCTCCTTCGGCAGGCTCCTTATTCACCTTACCCTTCCTATGACCCTGCTTCCAATTCCCCCATAGTTTCTATAACATTGTTTTTTCTAAGGCCACATAAAAAGGAAATTGTTTCTTGAGTACTTTTTCTTTAAAAATTGATACAAGCAGGTGTTTTTATTGTTTTCTTTTTTTTTTCCTACCAGTTAGTTTGTTGCGTATCTTTATTGTGATTTTTAATACAAAAATTTACTTAACAGTTTTAGCCATACCCATAGAACTATTATTTTTTAAATTTAATTTATCATTGAATTGTTATTTATTGTTTTAATAATAGTATAAAGGTTTGCAAAGTTGTGTTCGGGTTCATATGACGAAACTTAAAAAATAGTTTAAATAGTTTTAAGCTATTAATATTAGTTAACTGTCGTACGGATATAATAGTAGACACATTTGCTGCTGCATGATTTTTTGTTTGCATCAGTAAAAGCACTGCCTGATAGGCCAATTAAAAAAACACGCAACATATTGTAACAGTATTATTGCAAATTCAATAAATTACATGTTTGAGGCACAATGAAATATTTTATTGTCGTTTACAACACCATTGCATGAAATCACACTGGTTTTCTTGTTTGCTTTTACAGTTGAAATTAATTTTTACAGTAGTTGCCTGCATGAACTGCATGATTAGGTATGTAGTCAAGTGTATGACAAATTGGGATTCTTTCTTTAAAAAAATAATAATCCAATTAGGCCACACAAACAAAAATAAATGTTTCTCAGGTATTGCGACACCCTAGAAAATGCCCCTTTGACTTTTTTTTCAGGTTTTCAATAAAAAAAAATTTGTGCTCATCGCGCATTGTCAGGTTCGTCGTCTAGAATTGTTAATTTTAGACCAATTGATGTGATTGAACTGCTCCCATTTAACCTCTTCAGTTAGTACAAGACTAAACATTAGTGACATATTCTAAAATGGCTCTAGTCTTGTTAAAAATGGTAAAAATGAAAGTTTATTAGTAAACTGTGACCGTGTATTGACTTTAAGAACCTGGTAGACGTTTTTTTGTTTGGAAAAGAAAAGCACCCTCATCTCGCATTTTCAGTGGAATAATAGATAAAAATAAAATCTGCTTGCCTCATCTCATCTTTGGAAAATTACTTGTTTGAGAAATATTTTGTTTAGTTTGTGTGGTCTTGTAGCTTAAAGGGCAATTACATCCATTTTGACATGCATGCTTTACTTTTGGATCACTTGCACAATAACTAAACGCAAGAAATGTGGTAAGAATACGTTACGTATGTCCGATACAACAATTTAATTATTGTATCACCAAAACACGATACGGAGACCGCCATTGTTTTGCTGGAACGCGCAGATATTAATACCGACAGATGTCACTTTTCATTTTCGACTCGCAGCTGATTGAGATAGCTCCATTGGCCGTGAGAGCTCAAGCGCCCGACGGCCTTAGCTGGCCACTACAACTGTCGGCCAACTAAGGCCGTCAGACGCTCAAGCTCTCACAGCCAATAGAGCTATCTCAATCAGCTGCGAGTCGAAATCGAAAAGTGACATCAGTCGGCATTAATTTCTGCGCGTTCCAGCAAAACAATGGTGGTCTCCAGGTCCTGTTTTGGTGATGCAATAATTAAATTGTTGTATCGGACGTATGTAACGTATTCTTACCGCAATTCTTGTGTTTAGTTATTGTGTAAATGATCCAAAAGTAAAGCATGCCTGTCAAAATGGAAGTAATTGTCCTTTAAGAAATGCTTGGCAGTCTGTGTTTCATTGGTGCCGGTAACTCGCCATTTAGATTGCCTGCCCTTCCTGCTTTTCCACTAATATTTGGCTGGTTTTTTTGTGGTCTAAGGGATAATAAATTGGCCAACTTACTAACAATTTGCAATACTACTTCAACTGTTATGGACGACTTACAACAGTTTACAGGGGAGTGAGAGAATGATTTTAAATATATATAAATAGTAATTTGTAAGAAAACTACAGATGTGTCATTCTTGGATTTAACTTTAGCCCAAGTGGGGAATTGAACAAAGACCTACGAATTCCCTTCAAAGGTTGACTTTCCCACTCAGCCAGCATGACAAGTCCGAAAGGCAACTGACGTAGATTTAGCCAGTGTCTGCACGACCTGGTCTTGCATTATTTGTGTGCAAAAAGCACATGTTTGTGTGATGTCAATCTTGTTCTATGTCAATGGCACTTGTCTGTATTACTGAAAATTCCATTAACATCATTAGATCTTGAAGTGACACTAACAGGAAGCTTAATAGCTTTTGGCATTACGAGATGGTTTGCTAATCACTCTTGTCATCGACATACACAGAAGGAATACTTTATATTCAACTGACCCTGAGGTATAGCATTTAATGTTATTTAGGAAACTTCCACATATTACTGAACGATTCTTTTTGTCTTTTTTTTTATTACCAATCTCTCTGGTAACAAGATAAAATACTTGACGAAAGCCTCTCCCCTCCCTCTCTATCTCAGTTTAAGTGTACTTTTATCGTCTTAATACGGAATAAGTTTGATGACTACAGTAATAAGATGTACGCAGTTCTGCGGTTAATTATTGTTTTAAGATAGCTTTTGGTTGTAGACATTAACAATTTAAGTGTGGCGTATGCCAGGCCGAATAATTGCGTGTTGTTGTATGTAGCTTTCATTGTTTTATTTATTAAGTAAATTAATGTTGATTAGCAGTTTTATTTCACCCCCCCCCTTCCCCAGTAACGGTTTGTAATGCCACAAAGACCTCCTCCCCCTCCAGCATTACATAATTTAATGGATGCTTCCTTAGCCAGTTTGCTTTTTTGTTGCTTTAAAGTTTAATTTGTTATGCTAAAGGAAAAATTGGGACGTAGTTGTTTTCAAACCCTTTCGAGTATGAATTTGTACATAGATGTTCTTCATTTTTGTATGTAATTAAAGTCAAGATCGTGAAACCCTTAACCTATATAATGCAGCTGATATAAAAACTCTGAGGTTTAATTGCAGCACCATTATTATGCAGAGGAAGAAATTTACTTTTTTTTAAGTATTTTTATTGTAATATTTGACCGATTAGAAAAAATCCACAATTATTGTTAAGTTTCTTGAATTTATATTTGCCACTGGGTGTACAGTATTTTGTGTTAGGTAAAGTTACCGTGTATCTCTCTGTAGGTGTGACATTGGGTTTGTTGTATCTGAGAACGGAAAAGACTGCGAAGATGAAGACGAGTGCCGAGCCAATCCTTGCCTCAACGGGGGCATTTGTGAAAACCTGGACAACGGCCAGGGCTATGTCTGCCACTGCCCCCGCGGCTTCTCAGGAAGCAATTGTGATTCCAGACAAGAGGAGCGCGTTGTTCGCCTCAGCATGGGGGCGTTGGCTGCCATCCTCGTGTGCATGCTCATCATACTCAGTAAGTGCTATACTTTCCATAACATAGCTTACTATATTTTACAACATGTTATAGCATATTAGGCTATACTGTTACATTACCTAAATGATTCCTATTTAATAGGCTCTCAAAGTAGCAGGAAACTTGTAGATACACATTTGATACTGCACTACTACAATTTGTGAAAACCTGACACAAAATGTAGTAGTGCAGTATCAAATGTGTATCTGCAAGTCAAACTTGAGTGTACCCTGTATGAGACTTACATTTCAGAAGGTACTCTTTCCAATTGTGGAATTAAGTGGCCCTGTTAAACACTTCCTCGTATCGTTTGAGTGTTGACATGAGGGTGATTGTAAGCCATAGGTAGGTGATTTGTGGTAATATTATTTTTATGGCAAGACTAAAGTTGGGTAGACTTTGTGAAATTATGCATAGCAAGCTGCTGGAGTGATTACTTAGGTAAGTGAAGTTCATATTTTACTCATTTTAATTATGCAAGTGTGCCTAAGAGGCTGCAAACTATGCTAACACTTAAATTAATGTGAAACCAAATAACGAGACAATTTCATAAAAGTTAACGTACGATATCCTGATCAGCTTACTGATATGAAGAGGGTAACACAGATCACATTCTTGTTCTGTCTGATAAAGCATTCATTCAGGATAAAAATAAAAATGTTAGAAGTGTGTGTGCTGTATTTAATAGCATAAAACCATTGTTCAGATGTCTACTGTTGTCTGTAAGCAATTCCATGCAAGGAATAATCGTGTACAGATCCATTCATATTAAGAATGATTTTTTAGTGCCATGACATAACTTGTGTAGATAGAAGGTAGAAGTTACTTGTGTACACAATTTTTTTTATCATGATGTAACTAACATGAATTCACATTGAATGTCACGTATTAATTGTTTTATGAATTTATTCCATAGTTCTGGTGCTGGTGTTTGTCGTGTACAACCGCAACCGGCGAACGCAGATGGCCAAGTACATGGGAGACCCTGACGATGACGTTCGGGAAAACATCATAAATTACGACGATGAGGGAGGTGGCGAAGATGACATGAACGCCTACGACATCACACCGCTGCGCATTCCCATCGATGCAGCGGGACACCCCCTCACCGCCAAGCCAACTGCTGAGAAGACCAAGGATCCACGTCAGGCTCGAGGATGTGAGTTTGAGATGTTGGTCACTCGGGTCTGACCATAGCCTAGTGTTGAGTGTGTGTGTGTGTGTTTTGTGAGACCATCTGCATGCCTCCTCACACGTGTGTTTGGTTGGTTTGCAGTCCCAGCGGGTCGCGTGCCAGACGTGGGTGACTTCATCGGCGACCACTTGGACAAAGCAGACCATGACTTGAATGCTCTTCCATTTGACGATCTGCGCAATTACGCCTACGAAGGCGGTGGCAGCACGGCTGGCTCTCTGAGCTCTCTGGCATCGGGAACAGATGACAACGAGCAGGAGTTTGATTACCTCAATGGATGGGGCCCTCGATTCCAAAAGTTAGCCGACATGTATGGTCCAATTGAAAGCGAGGACGACTAAGAAGAGACGTTCCATCATCATCCCACAACATTCCACTTGGGACGGGGGAGATAGACGAGATGAATGAACTGGCTGACGGAGAGTCGCCTCCTATCTTGTCTGCTAATGGACGCTTCAGGCGCACTCATACCTCAGGTGACTTTTCCTCCCCTTTTGATGGGCGCCATTCCCCCGTCCCATGCCATCATCCTCACGTCATCCAGCCAATTGTATTTGTTGCCTCATCAGTCCCATCGTTTAGGGGCAGGATGAAGATGAACAAGGCAACAATTTAAAACTGCTCTGTCTCGGGAGGGACGTGGCCCCGCGCTCAACTGACCCTCCTTTTGGCCTCCCCGAGACCTGCTCGTGCCAACCCCCTTAACCTGCTGGGAGTGGACGTGCCGCTGACCTCACGGACTGACGGGAGGAGCGAAGTCGGGGCCTTCTTACGGTGCCTTGTGCCCAGTCCACTCGCAGCGGGGGAGCAGTGGCAGTGCCATCGGCCCTGTGGTTTCCCTGTGGTCCCCTTGCTTCCCCATCCAGCATATCAGTGACATGGCGGCGGCGGCCACACTCGAACTCATTATGTCAACAAACGCCTTGAGCAACCACCCGACGACAACTGCCATAAGCAGACTTCAATAAGAATATATAAATATATATATATACATATGTAGGATAATGAATTTCTTATTACACTGTTATTGTACTTTTACCTTAAGGAATTTTTCAGATGGATTTATTTGTAATTTTTCACATTTTTTGTACATTGTTTGATTTGTAAGTTATCCTAGGGAACATTGGCCTGAAGTTGAGGCCAACCCGGGGCCCAGCAGCCCATACTGCCAAATCATGACATTTATTGTGTTCAGTGCTGCTGATGTGCCGTGCAGCGATCCCCGTCCTTTGGATCCCCAGCAGCCAACGGTGGGGCTTCTCGGGCTCTTTACTCCCCGCACCTCTTGCCATCGCATGGCAGCTGGCCTGGGAGTGCTGGACCAAAGGGGATATTCCGCAGGGAGGTATGGCCAGCCCCTGCTCTCTGCCTGTCTCACTCGCTCGTGCTGTCTCATAAATGGGGGTGAGACAGTCAATCCTGTGTGGTGACAGTCAATCAGTTGTCCACCTTTTGTACGCTTGTAGCAGTCCTAGTCCTAGATCATGACAGCATGTAGTTTGGTAGCTAAGTCACGAACATTTCTAGTTTCATTGTCATTTTTTTTTTACATAATTAAGTGAAAACACCATGTGATTTTTGTCAGATGTTTTGATGTTGGGTCAAACTCGTTCCAAATACTCAGACTGTGATTATCACTATGAATGTATGTTCAGCGTTTGATTATTAAAAAAACTGCAGCAAACCGTGTATTTTGCGAGATGCAGTATTTGGAAGTTTACTTCTGAAGGTCTTAAAATAGCCACTATTATGTGATTATTTTTTGTTTTTGTTTTGTGTTAGAAAGAACTTTAAAGGAGGGCACTAGTTTACACAAGAATGATTGCACATTTGAATTGTTCTTATTCTGCGTGTAATTTTTTTTTTATTGTGAACCTTTCTAATAGCGAAAGTGTTCATGTTGTAAGTAAAGGGCGGTCGAAAACAGTGACCACAAACAGTGTATTTTTTGTTATTTTTTTATCGGATCGACCAGTGTCGTGCCAGTTCTTACAGCCAGCCAGTATTAGGTTAATCGGCATAACATCAGAACCGATGTTTATGGCTCTGCCAGTCGAACCGACTGGGTCTATCTATTTCAACAAATGAACCCTGCCAGGTTTGCATAATCCTACCAGATAAGCACAACTGCGAGCACAGTTAACAGCATTTGTACTGCCGATGATCGCTTGCCTTTTGCAGTGCATTAACAAAGATGGCTGCCGCTTTTTCATCAATGCGATCATTGTTGCCAAAGAAACGAAAGCAAAGTGTTGTATTGAACTTCTTCAAGATCAATTTGCAGGATGAGAGTGTTGCACGGTGCAAGCTGTGTTCCAGCTATGTTAAGAGAGGCGGGAACTCAAAAAAGCAGTTTGGGACTGGAAATTGCCTGATGGGACTGGACTGCCATCATCTGAAAAGCAAACACAGTCGTAATGAAAGAAATCTATCCAGGGGAAAAGTGATAGGCGTAACATAGATTCGGCTACGTAGCGTAACTATGCGCACAGCAATGAAAACAAGATCAGTTCTCCACCAGTTGTATCAAAGAAAAAAATATAAAGCCACGGAAAAAAATTATTTGCTTTACAGGCGAGGTTGCAAATTGAAACACCAGGCATTTTATTTTTAAATTTTATTTACTGACAACGTTTCTTCAACAAGTAAAGCCGAAAGCTGAATATGTGTGTAGAAAGCCTAAAAAATATAGTATATGGCAAAATAATATACGATATTGCTAATATGTTGGTTCATTGTTTTTTCCTAAGATTTGGCGCATAACGTCTTAGTGGTTTGAGCTAGAGGTTTGAAATTGGCACCATTGAAAAGCTCATTTCTAGCCGGTTAAAATGGTATATTGGAATGTCAAAAACGGTCACAATTTGGCAGAAATACGATTTTTAGCGGATGGACAAAGATTCAAACAAAAAATTTTAACTCGCGATAATTTAAGGCACCCGCTCGCGCCTGTAAACCAAACAATTAACTTTGCATGGCGTAACGAAAGTCCAAAGGAAAAAAGACAAAATGTGATTTTGATCATCCAAAAGCAGTCACAATTACATGTGCCATCAACAGCATGATGGCAAAGACCGTTTACCGTTGTAACGGTTGAGGGATTTTGAGAATTACAAGCTTTGTTGGAACCGCGTTATAACATCCCAAGTGGCAACATTTTCAGGGGAGTTGCTTTAAAGAACCATTCAACTGTACAAAAGCTAAACTTCAGGTGATGCTTTCTGACATTAAGTAGATAGTCACTCTCGATGCATGGACATGTATTGCTCTAGATGCGTACATGTTCCTCACAGTTCACTTCATAACTCTGGATCTTAAAAAGCATGAATTCACCTTTAATGATAATCAAAGAGGGACCTACGATTTTGGCCGTTTTCAGTAATCTTCTCTTCCAAGTGACTGCTGTTTCGAAGACAAAGTGTATTTATTTGTGCATGTTGGTGGTCATAACATGGCAGCTTTTAAAGCGGTTTACAAAAAAACATGTCTTTCTAAAGTATGGCCTTTTTGAGCAGTGTGAAATTAACAATCTGTTAGCAGCAGCTAGGCATCTGGAGGCAACTTTAAACACTCGGGCCTACATTCAAGAGTACTGGTGGAGAAGCAAGTTGCTTTAAAATTGCCTCAATGTAAAATGATCCAAGATATACCAACAGGTTGGAACAGTTCATACGACATGCTGCAGCATTTGGTGGAATTGAGGAAAGCTTTCTGCTGTGTGCATTGAACAGGATATTGACCATGATCTAACGAATCGTCAGTGGCTACTAGCAGAAAAGGTGGTTAGCATACTACAAATATTTAAGGCATTAACATTGATGATGCTACAGTGCCTGTCATCCCGATTATAAATTTTTAGAGCAAATGAAGATGAATGACAAAGGTGTTCGTTTAATGAAACAAAACATTATAGTTCTCGGGCAGATACCTACATTTTAGCTGATGTACAAAAATATTTCTCAGCAACACCTGCATCAGTGCCATCCGAACGTGCATTCAGTAAAGCAGCTATAATTGTGATGAGAAGCGGAGCCGTTTAAATACAGACAATCTAGACATGTTATTGTTTCTTGCCAAAAATTTGAAGCATGTTCTGTAAGCTTACTTAGTATTTTCTGTTTTCATTGATAATCATTTCTCCAAGTTAAAAGAGTTTCAAATGTGTTTTCCTGCTTACTTTTTAAACTGGTGCCGGCAACAACACCGGTGATGAACTGTGCCGGCACGGGTAAGACCGGCAAATTGCTGCACTGGTCGATCCCTACATTTTCCTGATATGTTGCATTTGATTTTGTATTGTCGCGTCCAAAAAAATTAAGCATCTACCACGTATATTTTTGTATTTCCTTTTTTAGACCCCTCAGCAACATTATTATTTTTTGCAGCAGCTTTACATTCCCAGCACTTGTAACAACCCTGGTGTTATGATTTTTGGTATTACACATTTGTACGGTACTTAAACGATATTGCCGACACCAAAACTTTCACACACCATTATTAAAAAGATTACAAAGGTTTCGTATCAAGCAGGCATACATATTGGTACATAGTTTGTCGTCTGCCTGGTTGTCGAACAACAAACGAGCTTTTCATAATAAAAATATAGTTTGGTACCACATAAGGCTGCTGAGAGTTAATTAAATGGTTCTCAGCAGTGCTACTACAAAAATTGATATGGATGGGCGGTGTTTATCTTTTACATTTTATACGCAATTTTTCAGATGCGGGCGATGGCTTTTTTTCTTGTCAAACAAAACAATCTAGTAGCTTACATATTCTTGTGGAGTACAAGATCTGTTTTAATGCCAGGTTCAGAGTGCAAATGTTGCATATTGGATAAAAGTCTTTCTTTAGCTCCAAGATTTAGTTATGGCACACCTCTAAACGGACCTTAAGATTCGTTTCGAGGCGATCATGTGAGTGAAGCAGTGGGCTGATATAGTCATCGGCTCCAGTAAATGTTTGGCGAAAGCGTTGATGCGCGGAAATTATTTTTTAGAGTATGGCTTAAAAAAACGTTTTATGCGCAAAGAGAAAACACACGCTTACGCTCCTGAGTATCATTTAACTAACTTTTAGTGGCCTAAAATAAATAGAACTTAATATGAAATCCACTGATTATTACAGGTATAAGTGTTTTAATCACCATTTCATCGCCCTATATGTCAATTTGTTTTCCTACACATTATCTATTTTTGCACCAGAATGGAAACTGGCATTAAACAGAGACATCATGTTTAGATACGTAAGGTGTGAAGAAAAACCACTGAATTGGACAGAATAGATACCTGCAACATTTTGAAATACAGTGTCTAAAAGGTCTGGTACTTTATAACAATAGCACAACGAACTTTCTGTCAGACGTCTCAGAAACAACATGGCAGGGCAACATGGTTTCAGTGCAGTGATGCGCCCACTCGTAATGTTGCTTAATTGCATTATTAGAAATGCATAGCGCGTGAAGAATTATTATTTTTTACGTATTTATTTTTTTGCTCAGAAACCCAATTTTTTAAGTTTTATTTTCCTGAATGATGGGATGCAAATGATGTTAAGGTAGGTTACCAAAGTATTTTTTTCAAATATATTTAAAATAATTTTTATGCCGTTATGCGCACATCACACCATTCAGCTTATATTAGATGCAAGACTCTTATCCAAGGCATACCAAGACACTAATTTTTGCTAACTTGTGAAATGCGTAAAAGTTATACATTTGGGGGCAGTCATTTCTAAACATGCCCACAAATTAAACACTAGTCAACTGTGCAGAAACACATACGTAAAAACATTTTTTTGAACAGATGAAATTTGTTATTTATACAGATGTTTTGAAAACTAATTAATATCAGTTTAAAAGAAAATTTTCTACATTTTTATGTTTCAGTTGACCAGCAAATTTTTTATTATCCAAATACATTAGTTCAAATTGTTTTTGTTTTTTTAGTTATACAGCAAAATTCAAATCAAGTTCAAATACCTTTCATCATGATTATATCTATTGGGATGAGTTATGGTCTCGTAATTTGCGGCTCTCATTAGGGACCGGTCCAGTAGCATATTTACATCTTACTGGACGCCGCCACAATAGTTTTTGTATGCAAAGTAATAGAGGCCATAAGCATAACGCAAATTTTGGTATTTCAACTCCCTTGCCCAGTCACACTGTCACAACCTTGCTCCCCCTCTCCCTTCGTTACCGATGAAGAGGGTACCAATGTCATGAAATTTATTAAATTAGTCCGAATTTATTCTAATTTCTGATGACTTTTTTTTTGCTCTTAATCCCATCATAACATTTTGATTCCATCATTTTGATAGTTATCACAATATATGTTTCGCTTCACAAATTTACTAACCTAACCTCTCCCCTTGTTTGAAATTATTACTTTGAATCCACCGCTCTTGCAGGACATCATGGAGGGTGCAAAAAGTCGCATGTAGAAAGTGCCGCCGTCCAGACATCAAATTCGAATTGTGAACTAAAATTTTGGCCCCTAATATGTCAGTAGAGAAGGGTTCTACTAAAACAAACTCCTCCTAAGTTATACACTCATGCTTTCAATAATAGACCCTTGTTCATTCACAAAACCCAATTCTTTGCATCTAATTCTCCACAATAGTGCTGAAGTGTATTGCTCACATACGTTACAATTTGTTGTGCCACAACTTTTGGTTTTGTTTAGATGACTGCCCCTTATTCTCCATGAAGATAGGCTTGATTCTTGATGAATTTAACTTGGTTCATTAAATGGACATCTTACACAACTCGGCCAGAAGAGAAGGCATCAGATGAAGTGTCTTGAAGCACAAGTTCCCATGAGCTTGTATTTACCAGATACTTTGATGTCAATTGTTTCAAGCTTACCAAAAAAAAAAAAAATTCTTCTCGGATAAATTCACTAAACAACGAACTGAACACGAGGATTCCACACAACATACAGCACAAATAAAGAGAGGAAGGACATTCTTCATCACGTGTTTTCAGTCTAAGCCAAACAAACGGCGCGAGAGTTTTGTTTGCGTAATATGGAGCAACATAGAATTATTGTTAATGGCTGGCATGCCATTTGTTTAAAAAAAGTTGTGTAAATACTTGCATAAAATTATTTATGAATGGGAGAGGGGATGCACGAATTTATATTTTTGTATGTCCTACACACAAACGTGCAGGATGAAACTATGAGCCCTTTAAGCAAACTCATTCAGATAGGTCAGGTCTACGGAAGAAGTTTCGGGGGGAGGGGACTGGACTGATGATATATGGCAGTGCAAAAGCTAACAAAAAAAACCAAAACAGTATTAAAAAAAAGGATGTAAAAGATATATTGGGCTGTGTAATGGCAACGTAAAAAAAGTATGAAAAAGGTTTACAAGAGTGTTATTAAACCTTTTCTGTGGTGTAAGTCACACTTCCCTTATCCCATCACCACCACCATCTGTGGTGCTAAATGCACATAATTTTAAATTATTACTTTCCTGGTACCAGATTGTCCCATGATCAAACTGTGAGATCAGATTGTTAGTAGCCCCAGGACTAGCTCAGCATGAACGCTCCATGCAACCATTCTTGCACAATGTCACGCATCTAACTTTAAGAACTAGTTGAAAAGGGATAGGTGGCTCTAATTTTGGAGTACTATTTGCATGTGACGGCTTGACCCATATACATGGCTACCACCGATTTCAAAATTCAAACATATTACCTGCATTACCATAGTAAAAATAGCTGCAAAACATGTACAAGTAATTTATGAAATCCTGTGTTTTGGAAAGTATGTATGATACATTTTGTAAATCATCATTTCAATGCATTACATCAACACAGTACAGTCACCGGTCTTTATAATGAAAGGAAAGGACCCTGGAAATTTCTTAACAGATTGTTTGTTATAAAGGAGGGAAAGAGGATTATCCTTTGCAGAGGAATTTCTCTATTATGTCTTAACCTGCAAAAGCTTTTCTACGTGTTAAGAAATCGTACCAGCATGGCTATTAGGGGTTGACCGAATTTCGGCACTAAAATTGGCAAATTTGTGGTAAAATACTCACAACAAAAATACGCAACACCAAAAAGTCTGTAAATCTCAGGCGAATTTTCGGTGGCCAATTTTCTGCTATCTTCTTCAGGCCTAGCCCAGAGTTCTGTTCTCAACAGCAACTACAAACGTCAACGGAAAAAACAAATTTGAATTTGGCGATTCTCAGTGGGACTTGGCTCCTAAAAAGCACTAGCTGTTGGAGGTAGTGTCCTCTTCCTGTGATGTTGTAAGGAATGGTTTCCACTGGATTTCGAGTTGGTGTATCAAGTCTGGGGTGGCAAACTGCATAATTTTTGGGTATGCAGGTGCTTGCTCATTTAGCAGTGGGATTTTGTTTTCTTTGCAGTGTAGAATAGAAAGGGATTCCAGTGCACGCAGATGATCTTCTTTTCCAGAGTTGGAATGCAGAAGCACTTTGGTGCTTTCCCAGTCTATGCTGTGTTGCGTCTTAACACTGTGTGCTGCAATGGCGCTTTTCTTTCAGGTCAGCGTTGGCTGTTGCTTGCATATGCTCAGAGATTCGTTTACAAACTCTGCGTTTTGTTTCTCCCACGCCCCTGGGCAGTCTTTGCAGGGGACCCAGTAGACGGCCGACATGGTGGTAGGTAGCTGCACTGGGTCATCAGCTACTGGGAGAAACAAAACGAAAAGATTATTCGTGATGATATCCTTAATCACCTCTACAAGCTTTGTATAGTCCCCGATGACCAGTTCGAGTTTTTGCCTGTTCGCTCTACTACCATGCAGTTATTGAGCTGTCTAAATGACAAAGTCGCTCGAGAGTGGTATGCCGGTTGATGTTATTTGCGTCGACTTTGCGAAAGCGTTCGACTATGTGGTACATAGTAAACTTCTGGATAAACTAAAAATGGTTAGACTTGATAAACAAATCCTGGCTTGGATTAAGGACTTTCTAAATAATAGAGTACAATCAGTTGTGGTCGGGGAGTCTGTCTCCGACCCACACCCAGTTACTAGCGGCGTGCCTCAGGGCTCCGTCTTGGGACCCCTGTTGTTTTTAATTTTCATCTCTGATTTAATACTAAATGACAGCAGAGTTAAAATGCCAAAATTCGCTGATGATGTTAAACTTTATCATGAAATTAAAACCAAAAATGACCGTATATCTCTACAATCTGCTCTTTAAACTGTAAACACTTGGTCTTCTGACTGGCAGCTGCCGATAAACACTCAGAAATGTTTAACGCTCCCACTTGGCAGCAAAAACTTAAACTGTAAATACATATTGGAAAATTCATACCGTAAGTCTGAATATTGTATAAAGGATCTCTGAGTATATTTGACCTCCGATTTAAATTTCTCAAATCATTGTACCTTGTTGGTCTCTCATGCAGAGCGACTGGGCTACTTGATTAAGCGCTGTTTTTTATCTGGTGATGCCTTAACTTTGGCTAGGGCTTTCACTGTCTATGTACGACCTATTATGGAATACGCGAGCCCAGTATGGTCGCCACATCACATTAAGGATATAAAATTGCTGGAATCTGTACAGAGATCCTTCACAAAATACATCCGAGGTTATTATAATGTCTTACAAGCAGCGCTTAACTGACCTAGGCCTTGAATCACGACGTCTTCATGCGGACCTAACTCTCACTTTCTCCATTCTGCGACGACTCGTCGATATTGAACCCAAGCTATTTTTCAAAATATGTGGGAACGAGTATACTAGGGGTCATCCCATGAAACTCACTGTTGCAGTAACTAAAAAGGACTGCACTAAATATTTCTTTGCTAATCGTGTGGTATACCCGTGGAATAGTCTTCCGTCTTAGTGGCCTCGACCAGTCTACACACATTTACACAGGGGCTCAAAAGATTGACCTCTCGTCGTTTTTAAAGTGTTTTTAGTGTTTTTCGGTGTTTTTGTGGCAACATCATGTTTGTTTTATTGTGTTTATGGTGGTGTAAATTGGGTCAGGTGTTAGTGGATCACACAGATCCCTTCCTGTTTTCCCGTCCTTTTTCGGGCAATAAACTTAACTTAACCTATTTACATTGCCATTTGGACTGATATGTCAGACTGCTGAACGGGGAATCGAACCCAGGACCTTTGAAACCAAAGGCAGAGGTCCTACCTTTTTCTTTGGCTAGGAGAACAAGCAGGTTCTCAGCAAGTTCAAAGATGAGCTGGGAGGGGTTCCTATGAAGGAGTTGATGGGGCTTAGGTCGAAAATGTATTCCTACACCACTGCTGCCGACAGGATGTTCGTCAAAAACACCTAGCACACAAAGACGACAAGCAATATTCGGAACAACACACCATCCAGAAGGGTTCTTGAGCCATGATTCATAGTCGAAAACACCAGCTCTCATCCATCGTCGTCACAAGTCTATGTCTCCGTATGACGATTTATTCTGGCGTATGGGATGCATACATACGCAGACGGTCACTACCGTACTTCTGAGACTGGGTTTGAAGACTTCGACTCAGAGTGGGTCTGGACAGCGATTTGGAGGAGACGCGATGCTGGATTGTAAAGGAGAGGTCTCAGATAGCGATGGAGAGGATGCCAGCGAAGCACGAGCGGAAGGCGTACAATCCCATCTAGCAAAACGGCAGCTGGTTAAGTTGACGAGAGGGAGATGAGGTGAGAGGGTGATAGGCAGCTGCCTAGAGGGAGAGGGTTGCCTCGAAGCACGACGGGACACTAAGCCAGACGAGCCCCGACTGCGGCGAGGTACGAAACAGGAAACAAAAGAGACCGAAATGCTACACAAAAATGGAAGCAATATCGAGAATTGGGAGGAGCAAGATGAAAAACAGAGGAAAGCTATGACTGATGAAAAAAGCGGGAGGCGAGAGCCGGACATGCGGCCGTAGAGATAGCCCATCGTCCGGCTGAGAAAGAAAAGAGACCCTAAATCTCACATTTCCATTTCCTAACCTTACCTTTCATCATCCATCTCGTACACAACTGGCTATACCATCGCGTTCTTCGGTCTCTGGCAGGTGTAACCAAGGTGGGCAGGTGGTCGTGACCCTTTCTTAATCGTAGCCTTCCCTTCCTAAATCCCATCCCACCCTTCCGATAACTGTAGCCTTGACGTGGCAAAGGGGCTCAGTACCCCGATGATACGAAGGGAAAGCCAGTAGCAGTTTAAACAAATTATTCTATCTATAACTATCCAGAATTTACCTCTCTCTTTTTCAACTAAGAATCTCAGAACAGGACATCAGAATTTTTATTTCAGAAAAATATTGCACAAATAAAATAAAATCTCAAAAAAATACCACCTGAGAAAGATACGACCAATCAATCTTAAGGGAGCACATATTCACCTGATCACATAAATGACAGCCCAAGATGGATGCCTTCAATGCGGTCCACACCAAAATAGCTATTTCGGTAAACAATAAACTTACCATTAAAGGACATCATCCAGATCGACGAATTCGAGAGCAGCCATCTTGGATAATAGGGACTTTTCCATTTCCAATTGAGGCAGGACGTGACCGTGATTCAAAAAGACGGCGTTTCCAGTTTACATGGGGGTGGGCGTATTGGAAAATGGCAGCACTTCCAGTTTGCGTGGTGGCACCCAACTTGTTTGTCCTATGTCCTGGGCGAAGGTAGCACTATACTACTATCAGTTCATAACTACACTTGTTTGTATTAGCTGGCCTACTGACCCATTGTTAAAAGGCTAGGAAAGGATTAAGCTATTGTCTTGTAAACTAGTACGGTTCACAAGTTAATCCTTCTAGCCACACATTTAGTAACTAATCATTCATGTATAACAGCATGCGCCTTATTTGATATTATAACAGTTAGACTAGAAGAGTTGCTGTACAACAGGCTGGCAGAAGTTAGTTATTTATTTTATCTGTTATTAGCAACGAGCTTTTGTACACGGGATTTAATAACACTGTAACTCGTAAACTACACGTCGATATTCACTTGGCTTGTATTTTATTATTTAACACAAGTAGGCTAGGCTACTTGGATTCAGCTTAGAGAGTGGAAAGTTACTTTCACTTGGAGGAAACCACATCCTCGTGCAGACAAAGGCCTGAAAACTAACGCTTTTCCTCATAAAATCAGTTGCATTCACCAGCCCGCCTATGACGTCAGAAGCTTAACCCACACTCGAAGTTGACCTTCTTCCTGGTTGCATAACCCTTTCGCTGACAGCCAGCATTGTGATAGTTACAGCCAATATCACCTTCAAACATAATGTATACAGAACACAACCATTGCCCAAATAGTATTTACATCAGCAGGAGAATGGAGTATGCAGGAGTATAGGATTGCCAACAAAGGGTTGATTAGAGTAAAAAACCCCTCACAAACAGCACGTCAGAGCCAATTTTCTCCAGCCAAACGTTACTATGGCCAGATATCCTATTCAGCTGCGAGCAGACTTTGAGCATGTAGTGGCAGATGAAACCTGGTCCAGGGGAAAAAAAAGGTTACCCAGCTGTCAGGCTATTGATGTATAAGTACTCGTTTATTTTACTGATTACTACGAGTAACGGAAATACCGTAAGAGAGTATGCATTATTGTTATCCGAATCGGCATAATCCATTTGGCATGACAGAGCTTAAGGTCACTGCCGAGGAGGCTTTAGAGATGATTAGACTCCTTATTGTTTATACGTATCAATTATTTGGTGTGTATTATCTGAATAGCTCCTACACTTGCTGCACAGCAAGCTACATGAACATTTATTTTAAAACGTCTTTAAATGCAACTTGTCGTCCTTTTCCGAAGAAAAGAACTAGTACCTCGGTTTTTGACCCGAGTTAATATAGTAATAATAAAATAACCACAATAATAACTGCATCTTACTACACCACAACACTATTTATTAAAAAAGAAATATCACAGGAAGTAAGGCATCGTATTGTATAAAATATTAAAAAATACTGGAATGCACGAGGCAAAACTGTATCCTACGTAGAATATTGTATCAAAATTCCTCTACCAAAGTAGCAAGCACTTTTACTACCCTTTCCCCCAATCTTATGGCACCAGCCACTCTTGGTAATGTTCACTAACGCACGCGTCATGTGAATGGCAGTTGTGACAGGCACGGCGGTACTGGTCCCTACAAACACCGTCTTCACAAAAGACAATGTGCATCAAACTATAATTAAGTATGGAACCTTTGGCAATTTAGCTATGAGCTGTACCCAGCAGCAGACAGGTATCGCACAACCAGTCCATGTGCCTCCTCCGACAGCTAGCATTACAACCAGGGAATGACAAAAGTTTGTGAATGTTATCACATGATCCCCACCTCATTAAAATGGAACACAAGCACTTTCTATTATGTTGTCTCATTCTTCTTCACTCTCTCCCTGGCCATACATATCGGCCAATTTCTGGAATCGTGGTCCCCAACCATTTAAGTAGTCAAAGTCTTGTTCGTTGTCATCAGTCCCTGAAGCAAGAGAGCTCAAAGACCCTGCATCGCTGCCGCCTCCTTCATAAGCATACACACGTAAGTCATCCATGGGTAAAGCGTCGGGGTCGTCGTCAGCTTTGCCTAAATTGCTGCTAATGAATTCTCCAACATCGGGCTCTTCAGGAGAATCTGAAAGGGAAGAGCGATATGTTAGTTACATATGGTGTGGACTAAATTAATAACACCCCCTCCCCCTAATTTCCAATTAGTCACAATTCTTAAACGCTGTTTGAGCAATACAGGTTTTTTTTTATTTTTACAGTGCTTTCATTCCGCGGGACGGGGCTTTGTGGCTCCTTGGTCGGCAGCCATTCTTATCTTGTCGATCCCATCGAGCACATCGCATTTTGATTCACGTAACGAATTGTCACTCCA
This sequence comes from Lithobius niger, assembly GCA_023313725.1. NCBI lineage: Eukaryota > Metazoa > Arthropoda > Chilopoda > Lithobiomorpha > Lithobiidae > Lithobius > Lithobius niger. The sequence goes on along the minus strand of JAHWFP010252472.1, from coordinate 272,481 downwards.
TTTTCAATACAAAAACGTTATCACAGCCTTCTTTACAGTTATATTTCTCAAACACATCCACAGTTTGCTAATTTACTCCAGTCTAAAGTGATGCACAATGTAAATCAAATCCGAATCGGGAGAGTTGCTACTCGATCCAATGGCCACTATTTCTTTTTTTTCTTCGAAACTCACGGGGGCAGCAAGCAAACACGACAGGGCTCTGGAAAAAATTAAATATTATTGGCTAGAAACTAGTCACGTGGGCAAAATTTAGCAGACTTTAGCAGACACATGCCTTTAGTGAATGAACGCTCCAGGAGCACTAATGCATCACGTGGACTGACGTACACCTCGATAAAGTGGGTCCGGCATGCAATGTCTGGCGTGCCTTCACGATAAATTTACGGGTCCGGCACGAGAAGGCTTAAGCGATCCCAACTCATTAACCACTCAACGTTTGGCTAACATCTTGCCATGTTTGCAATCTAGGAACTTGAAATCCCCTTTCCTGCTGCCTTCAATTTATACAACTTAAACTGTTCCGTTTTAAGATCACCTTTACTATCGCGAGCTCCGACTGGTTTCATTAGTGGCGTGTGACCGCTGAATACATTGAGGCCAATCATTAAGTACCAATCATTAAGTACATCATGCGAAGCGAGTAAAGGGTGTAGACTGGAACTAGTGTGTTGTCTTTTGTGAAAGGCCGCCAGGCTTACGATGACGGCCCGCAACGGATTTAGGGAGCCCTATCGACGACCTTCAATATTTGAGGACAAAAAACAACTTGCACGGCCATAAAAACATTAAAAAAACAGTCGGAATTGGTAAAAAAAATGGTACAGAATTTAGATTAATCAGTGGCTGTTAGCATTCCAAAGGTTGGAACGTATTTTTTTTTTAGTTGAACCTTTCTAGTTCTCTTCGTCAAGGTCAGTTCCGATAATCAGTGTGTTTGGATAATCAGGGTTCGGATAAATGAGGCTTTACAGCATTTCAAAAAACTTTGTACCCAATTCCAATCTAATTGCTTCATGTGATTGGCTTTGACTGGTGTAAACAGTTTTCTGGAAGTCATGTTAGGCTGCCCTTTTTTTAACATTCACAAAACTTGAATAGGCATTTTCTTGGCGAGTATGGGTCCGAATACAAGTCCATTCATGTGTTAGCTAAAACTGCAGGACAGGAACAGTGCCCAGTAAACACGAGAACTCTGTAACACCAACAGCAGACCCCCCACACCCTCAATAAGACAATTTAATTCAGAATATTTTTCGTAACCACTTCACCTGATTTCTGCCCAGTGGTCTACCCCGAATCTTGCCCTCCTAGCCAATGTTTTCATTGAAAAACATACACATACTTCATCCAGCCTTCCATTAAAGAATACTCCTACAAATTTCATTTGAATCCATCCATGCGTTTGGCTTAACTACAGAAAAAACAGATGAGCTAAGCGATGAAGTGTCACATTAAAGCAGGACCTCGTTCGCTTCACTTAACTGGTCAATAATAGGTTAGGTTAGGTTAGTTACCTGTTGGAAAATTTCATGGAACAGTGAACAGAGTTTGACAGGGAAATGAGCTTCATCACGTTACGACGCTACTAAAAAGGGACAACACTAACAGCTTTATTTTGGATTAGTAAATTAATGGAATTTCGGGTATGAACATTTACTTTTTGTCTATGGATACGAGTTAATCATCAGTTCATTGGTTTCTTCTTCGGTTTGGTTTACAAACAGACCACCGCCAATCACAGGTTCTGTTAGAATGTTTAGCATTATTTTAGAGTTACTACGCACAATAGAAAATGTTTCGACTGTTCTACACATTTCATAATTGCAATCCACTAGAGT
>JAHWFP010252472.1:252486-265640 GCA_023313725.1 Lithobius niger | reverse complement strand
GGGTGCAACCAGTTGCCCTACTTTCCCATAAGCAGGGCTGGAGATGTTCATGAGAGGGGCTGAGCATCTCCAGCCCTGCCTTATGTTCAGAAACTGGTTGTATCCAACTTCTCCGACCTCAACCACCTGTGGGAGAAACAACACAAATACCCTACGTAGATTAGTGGTTCGTGAGACGATGTGGCTGATTTGAATAGCACTGATGCTGAGTGATGTGATCTTCGAACTTAAATTGTTCTAGCACTTATTATGATGATGGTCGTAACAGCTAAGTGTATTTGACATCATTTACACACCTTTTACCACTAAAAATTCTAAGAGGAACAGTAGAAGTCTTTCGATTGTGACTTTGTGTTCTTTTCCCTGCTTACAATGTCGTTCGGATGTCATAGTATTTCACCAATTACCGGTATTCAAGACTATGTCCTTTTTCAACAGATGGCTCTAAAGACGCCTGGTCGTCATCTTCATCAGAATTTTCATCAGAATTTTCATCAGGCTGGCCTTGCACCACTTGGATAATCTCAGCCTCCATTAGCACACTGCTGTTTTATAAAGTTTACATCGACATTTACGTAGTCATTGAAGTCGCTAACCGGAATAAGTGTATTCAATTGCTGGGTGAAAATTTCGTCATCAGCTGCATTTTCCCACTGACTTTTGATTTACTCCTGCAATTCTTCTTCTCGTGTTTCAACGCCAGTTTTTTTGAAGCAGTTTTTATAATGGTTTCTGTAGTCACTTGTTCCCATGCTCCAAACATATCGATCGCCATTTTTAAGTTTATTCTAATGCATGTCTAAATTGAGAATGACATGACGAACAAGAAGCTAACGATAAGACGTTTAACTCTGGTCAAGTAGCAGGAGCTTTGACGTTTATTTGCAGCAAGGAAAAGTATTTCACTTCCTTTAATTGTTTTGGTTCCATATGCGAGCCAACCTCATAGAGAAGCAACAACACCTTTTGCTTTGCCATTTTTTCATCAAATGTGATCAGCCAGTTCATGAATATGTCATCCATGCTTTCCACGGCAACGACTTCTTTCCCTTGAAACAACAAGGATTTACCTTCTCTTGGAGCATGGAACCAGAACCATAAATATTTTTAACACGAACTTGAAAAAACTAAACAAACAGGACTTCAACCAGCACGTATTTGGCGTGGTGAATTCGTTTTCGCCTATCAGCCACTTCACTTGTTTTGTGAAATTCGCTTACTTTCTCACGTACCTTGAAAAATGTGTTCAGAGTGCTGGCTGACATGCCATATTGCGCTGCAATTTCCTTTTTCTTTAGCCTTCCTTCGTCTATGTACATGTCCCACTTTTGTTGTAAAGAAAGGCTTTTCTTCTTTTTGGAGTTTGTCATTTGCACTTTGAAAGTGCGGCAGTAGGATAAGTAAACACTTCGACAACAATATGCAAGGAAAACTATAATGAGGATTGCTCAGTTTCCCCAACTGGCACCGTGACCTATGGAGGTCCCTCCATGTTGTAACACTCCTTGGCAATATGTAGCTCCGCATACCACGCCTTTACGCCAATGATATGGGCGCACTACCTGACCCACATGCAATGTGAAATGAACGAGCTAGCACTAACAGGATGAGAATGAAAAGGCCAAGTAATCACAAGACGGCAAACCATTCCGAATCAGGGAAAATCAGAATGTTAAATAAATACGGATGCATTTGTGTTGCCTTTTGGACTTAAATGTCAGACTGCCTGAGCGGGAAATTGAACCTAGAACCTTTGAAACCAAAGGACGAAATCCTACTGCTAAGCCATACTGACACGGCCTAAGTTTATATGACTACGCTGTCTATGGACGTTGCTTTTAAAATAGTATCAATACGGCTAGCGGTAGGACTTCATCCTTTGGTTTGAAAGCTTGTGTGCTCAATTCCCTGTTCAGGCTGTATGACATTTAAGTTCAAAAGGCAACGTAAACAGGTTTACATCCAAATTTATTTAACACTTTTCAAGCCCATTCTCGAACACTTCGAGCCGCCTTCCTGTTTAATTACTAAAATTAGAATGATTTCGTTATACGACAATTACAATTCCATACTTGATCTAAAATTAGAATGATTTCGTTATACGACAATTAAAATTCCATACTTGATCTAAAATTATGTTTGTTATATATAATTTGTTAAAAGTGAATCCAAAATGCATTGAGCAAAATGCAATCAATATTGTGATTTTACTTCATTCTAAGTTAAATTCGTTAAAAGCGGCTTTGTTATAAACGAACTATAATGTACCAGAATCAGTAAAACAGTATTAACGCTTTTCTAATATTGTCGATTTTATATCAACATGACCTACATTAACTACTTTTATGCAGAGTTTATGCTAATGTAAGTACGAAACTTGATAACCTGGGTCACACAAAATAAATACGATACAGGGTGGTCCACAAAAAAACTGATGACCCAACATTTTTAAGTCCAACTTTTCTAGTTAGCACCCATCAGATCCAGGATAGGACAGAAACCAAATCTAATGAAACTGAAGATTTCTGTCCTCTCCTGGTTCTGAGGGGTGCTAACTAGAAAAGTTGGACTTTAAAAATGTTGGGTCGTCAGTTTTTTTGTGGACCACCCTGTAACATATTTAAACACAAATCACTATGAATAACAAAGGCAAAAACATACATAAACAACGTAACAGGCAACCTTTATACATCTAAGGTCCTTTCAAACCGAGGATCTTGTCAATCGAAGGAAAAGGTAAGTGCATTAAAGTGGCTTGTTAAAACATGTTATTACTTCGAACATTTAATTTACGGCCCTATCGGAAATACAAGATTTAAAAAAGTCCTGAAAAAATCGTGCGGCATTTTACTTTGACTGTTCGTACACATCTTTGAAAAAAACACAAATTATTATGTTTTTTTCGAAATTAAAAAAAAATGTAACTGAAGACAAAAAGTATGTCAAAGCTTCTTTTTCGCCTTAAATGACTTAACTTGAATTTTAGATTAGCCTATGATTCGTACCTGCATTCATAAAATAAAAACAAATCCACGCATTCCATGAGTTCTGGGCATATAATGCCAATGCAGGCACTCGAGTTGCAGCCCGGATCCACCTTTTCATCTAAAACAGAGCCGTAAGTTGTGTCTTGCTCAACTGGTGGCATTGGAAGGTGATACGAGTGACGATCAAAGCGAAAATCATCAAAGCAAGCTGAAAAATAATACATTAGTAAAATTAGTAAATATAAAATTAATTTTTTTCAACGTACTTCATGGGTAACATTGGCGCGAAATTAGAATAATCTTTTTTCTTATTTGTATCATTTGGTCCAAAACAAATTGCTACTAACAGGGTTGTACGTCCTCATCAATATCATACTCCAGGCAATTTCCAAGTCAGTATTCAAATTTTCACATGCCGTTGTTGTTTGTTGACTTTGTCTACACTGTGCTTGCGCGTTGTTTTCTTATATTCACTCTGGTCAAGTGTTTTTTGCTAAGATGGTATTGATACCGAGCTGCAGAGCCAAGCTTTGCCAGCTGGTGACTCCGAAAGCTTTTCATCAGATGTAAGACTCAAGCTAATCTTGTTTCCCCGAGAGACAGTCCTGACACATAATTAGTTAACCATTTCGAGTTCGCCATTTTTATTGTTTCCTGCCGCCGTAACATGTTGTGTGCCTTGGTAAAACAAATCGTAGTAAAATAGCTAAGCAGTCTACGCGTATAAAAATTTCAGACGAAATAATTGTATTGCAAATTTTGTATGAAAATTTACTTGGGGCCATCGTGTTAAGTTTTCGTAACTAAAAAAAATTGTGGAATTTAGACTGATTAGTTTTTTTCAAGGGACCTTGCTGCTTTCACCCAGTGAAATTCTAGTCTTTTAGAGTTCAATTTTAGAAGTGTTACTGGACACCTTGCCTGGTGAATGGCTATACCTTTATGCTGCTTTGACGATGAGTCACCTACTCCCATTCAACGACAGAAAGAGTATGGATCCTTACAATTAAGCAGCCTAGCACACTTCAGATTGTCTTTTTCCAGACAAGAACGAATGGAAAATGCTACCCACGACAGGCCTAAAACAGGGAACGAAACACTCGCGATGAGAACGCGATTGCATCCCAAACCGTGAAAATGATTCGGAAATGGGGTGAAGCCTAGCAGCAGTTATGCGACATAGGGAGCGCCACAACAAGAGCCTTAAGATCTTAACCTAATGGAGCTCAAGTGCGGGCATGCAGGAAAGTGTCCAAACGCCCAGCAATGTATATATTATTTCTATCATTTGTATTCAATGAGCGTTTCGTAACTTATGCGCTTCATTTCATCCTTATGTGTTGTGTGCTTTGTTTTATCATCTTTCCAATGATACACAATACGTAATCAAGAACAAGTAAAAATAAATCCCTGACAAAAAAAAAGGTGATTGAGCATGTACATGAAGTTTGCTGGGTGCTTAGAGGTGGTGGGCACAACGAAACGTTTTTGAAAAGCTTGGGCTCTATTAGGTTTGAAGTGTTTATTTTACGATAGGAGTAAAAATTGTTATTATTGGCTAGCAACTAGTCGCAAAAATGGCAGGAAACTTTAGCAGATACACACACCATTAGTGAATGAACACTCCAAGAGCGACGAATGCCACATGCGGATAACTTACAGATAAAGCGGTTCCCGTTAATTTTAAGGATCGAGCTAACAACGGCTGGGGTGCTTTCCGTAAAATTAATAGGTCTGGCACGCAAAGGGATGCAGACAGAAGTCCGGTCTAAAATGTAATCTTAAATTTTTACAACCATCACTAACCCAGTGTCAAAACTCAAAATAATTACAACAATATAAATATAAACAGGAAGTTAGCTTTGATTTCCTAAGGAAAACTCCGCAAATTTCTTTCTAGTACGGTTTTTAAATTGGTGATACTTTAGCCGAAAGTTGCCGATACTAATCCTGTACTGCTAATATCGACAATCGAACGAATCCTGAAATCAGTTCCAATGCAGCTTTGATATACATTAACACTATGAATAGAGTGCTTATTGAAGATCTACAAACCTTTCTCATATTTAGATTCTGGCTGCAGTCCAAATTCAGGGCGAGTTCCAAGTACAATTTGATTTTCATCTATACGCATAAGTTTATTGTATCCTTCGTCTTCTAGGACGGTCTCTCCAAATCGTTTTCCTTCTCCCCCATCGACTGACAGAGAAGCATAACTCCCATATCGTAAGATGCGTACTGTGTGCCAATATCCGTCATTAGCTACAAAATGGGGAAGGAGGACACTTCGTTCCTCTCGTGCTGTTTCTTTCAAGTTGAATTTGAAGTGAAGGCTGGTATTTTTAATCTAAAGAAAAAAACAATTATATGCAATTTTATAATCATGTGCTTCTGGGATACACCTCTTGATTTTAATAGACGAATCATTTGTCAAAAGTGCAGTCTACCGTACTGACCCAAATGTAAGGCGGATTGAATATAAGGCAGCTTGAATGTAATGCGGCCTGAACGTAATGCGGCCTGGATGTAATGCAGCCCGAATGTAAACCTGGGCTTACAAGCTCAACAAAAATAAATGGGAACGACTATACGACCACGCAAAAAAACTATTTGCTTTACGGACGAGGTTGTTAATTGACACACCAGGCAACCAGGCATTTTATTTAACTGACCACGTTTCTTTGATAATTTGCGGCACCTGTAAACCAAACAATTAACTTTGCATGGCTTGAGCATGATTCGGCCAGTTGCATTTTTCTATAAGATTCGGCTGGTATTGGTCAATTTTTTTTCTTTCTAAAAATGGACTCCTAATTTAACAACTATTTTAAGTTTTATTTTTTGGTATATGATTGTTTTTGCTTAATTCAGAACTATTTGAACTACAGTGAAACCTCTTTAACTCGAACTCGAGCGAGTCTAGCATTGCAGTTTGAGGTAAGCGGAGTTTGAGTTAAACGGAAATGCATTAAAACATAAGACAGGCTGTTGGCCTGGGGAATACCGAGTACATCTTTGCATCCAATGTTTGCTCAGTGCAGAGTGGTTTAATATGTGTGAAGTGTACTACTAATGTACTGCTAATAACTCAATAAAACAGCAGAAATACTTTTTCGGGTACAAAAGCGATACAGAATGCATGGTGTCAAGTAGAAAAATCACCATCTGGAGTTTGAGTTAACCGATATTTGTTTGAGATAACGAGGGTAATTTTGTATTGGGCCAACCAAATAGCACTAAATTATTTGACTTAACTGATAGTTTGACTTAAGCGAGTTTGAGTTAACGAGGTTTTACTGTACTGACTTCTTATCAGTGCCAATGAAGAGCTCTCGGAAAAACAATTTGAATGGTCTGCTCTAGATTCAACATCTAACAAAATTTGGCAGAATTATGGCTTTAAATAAGATAATAATGCAGTTTTTATTGGAACAAATTAGAAAAAAAAAATGCCATCTTATATTGGGGCGAGTAAGGAAAATAAGATTAGGATCGCCATACGTGTTACCAAAAGTTTTGGTAATAAACTTGTGGGAAATATTTGTCACATATGAAATACGAAATAATTTGCCATTATGACTTTACTGTAACACTTTGAAAAAGTAATGGAACAAGGCTAATTATAATTAAGACCATACAAATAAAATTTAATGGTTTTATGGACGACATTTTATTCAACTGACCTCATTTTATAATACGTGAAGAGCGTTTGTAAATAATTTCTACAACAGTGGTTTAGCTTCAGTGACGGCATCAGGACTGAATTGTTTGGGAGGGGCCGACAGAGGGCACATCAGGAAAAAGAGTGGAGCCAAGAACGTTTTTTTTTTCCAGACAGCCGTATTCGGCACTTTTATTTCGTTTAATTCGACCGGAACATAACGTAAGCTTCAATGCAGTGCAATGTTTTTTTGTAAAATGCGCCCCATAACCACTTAAATTACGTTACACATAATTTTTGTTGTGAAGTTGCTACGAAAATAAATAAATAAAAGACAAAAAGAAAAGCTCATTTTGTGAGGGTGCACCTCACATCCGCACCCCACCTCCTTCCTGCTCATGCTGGCTCCTGCGCATGCGCACACACCACACCTGAGCAGGGGCTTTGAGTTTCGCACTATGCCAGCTCAAGTGAAGACGTCCTCCCACCTTTTCCGTAATAAACACTGTGCAAAGTTAAAAAAGTCTGGTTGCTGCTGACAATCCGGGAGAGATCAGCAAGGGAGATCCTGATACATTTCATTAACTTGATTTTAAGCTTCGCCTGCAGTATAAGTTTTTTATTGTTTTATTTTCTGTTGGTGACCCAAGTGTGTGTGTGCGGGTGGGTGGGTGGGTGAGAGGGGGGGGGGAGCAAAATATTTAGGGGGAACATGGCCCACCCCTAGTGCCGCACTGTTTAGCTTGAGGCTTAAAATATGCACTACTGAAAAGGTATTTGAGATGTTAAAAATAGTGTACCAGAATATCAAAATTGTTTAAATTTTGGCAAAGTTATGTAGTTTAGTGGAGGGACCAAGCACAACATAAAACTATTTCAGCTGCGATAATTTCAGATACCTGCGTCTGAACAAGATGTTTCAATTTTGAATGGCCTAAAAAAGCAAATTTGGTCATAAAAAATAGCAGACCAATATCTGCAGTGGAATGATGTTTAAAATGAATCTTATGTTACTTACCTCCAATCTCATGTATTCGTCCCCTTTACCAACAGTAGACAGTAAGAGTGCATCAGCCCACCTGGCACGATAAGTCAGTTGTATTTCGGATCGAAATAAGTGTTCAGGACGCCCAACATCAACTTTGAGTGCGTAGCGAACAAATGAATCATTGAAGAATGTTGCTGGAACCGTTTCTGCAAAAGTTAAAAAGTCTAGATTACTACACTGTCTCATATTAAGCAATATTCGCAGATAAATCACGCCCACAAATGACATCTTAAGTAAATCAAGCAATGACCTTTGCATATATCGTGCATGCAACAATTGTTGTTTTACAAAATCCTTATTACACGAATTTCAAAAAAGTTCGCAACGACGTTTTTCGTACAAAATCATAATTGATTATTAACAGATATTGATTATAAAGAAGTCAAAATGTGAAAATGATGACACTTATTAATCAACAAATAGCGTAGTATACATGGTGAGTCAACAGTATCGACCCAGTGGATTTGGCAGCCGCACGATTTGGTTTAGCCATGAAACAACCTTCGATCGTTGGTCACCAAGGAGGGGGCCACGTTTTGAGATCATCCAGGGGTGCCCCCACCCGGCCCCCTTAAATAAATTTTCCACTTCCGGTTCCTTTAGGAATAGGGCTTTGGTACCAATTTGAGATTTGAGCGGGCAGTCAATTCATGGTGAATGCAGAAAACAGCATGTAAATCGGCCCTCAATAGCACGAGCTATAACCAAAACAATTTTGTACAAATGTTGGTTTTATTGCATAAAATAATGTCATGAGCAGTTGTGTGAATTGTTTAATTGCATGTAACAATTACAGTAAGGAATTGCAAACGCAACTAAATGTTTGTAGTATATGTAGCACACTGGTATTCAACCTAAAAGAACCGGAAGTGAGCCGGAAGTGAACCGGATGTGGAAACTTTATTTTAGGGTATACCACCCTAAAATGAAGTTTCCACTTCCGGTTCTTTTAGGTCGAATACCAGTGTGCTACATGTACTACAAACATTTCGTTACGTTTGCAATTTCTTACTGTAAGTATTACATGCAATTAACCAATTCACACAACTGCTCATGACATTATTTTATGCAATAAAACCAACATTTGTACTAATTGTTTTGGTCATAACTCATGCTATTACGGACCGCTTTACATGCTGTTTTCTGCATTCACCATGAATTGACTGCCCGCTCAAATCTCAAATTGGGACCAATGCCATATTCCTAAAGGAACCGGAAGTGGAGAATTTATTTAAGGGGGCAGGGTGGGGGGCATCCCTGGATGGTCTCAAAATGTGGCACCCTCCTTGGTGACCAACGATCGAAGGTTGTTTGAAGGCTAAACCAAATCATGCGGCTACCAATTCCACTGGGTCGATACTTTTTGACTCACCCTGTATTATGGTATGTAGTCCTATTAAATGATTAGAAAACAGCAATTTCTCTTTCCCATTTGGAGGTCTTATTTGTCTTAAAATTCAAGTTTCAAGGATTTTTATAAATAACGTCAAACTTTGAAGCTATCGAGTTGAGGTTTGCACCATTGGAAAGTTAGGGGAGAAAGGTTAAAAGGTGTACCTAAATGTCAAAATCGGTCAACATTTAACAAAAATTATTCTTTTATCCATATAAACTGCAATTTGCTTCTTTAAGTGTGGTTTTCATGCGAACAATATAGCACTAACTGGTGTGTAGCAATTCCAAGGATGTAACCCTGAATTAATACATCAACTGTAAGAGACAAATATTTCTTAACCCTTTCACTAATGAGTTAAAAAAAAAAGATCGGTGCCGAGGAAGGGAGTTTTTTTTTTCCCGTCGCCCATGGAGTGAGGTGAACGAAAAATTTATTTTTGCTAAAAATATTCGACACAATGATTTGAAACTTACTATGTGCACGCAACAGATATTCATTAAGGTGCACAGAAAAAAATCAGATAAATGGCTTTAATAGTTTTGGAGAACCATTCTTTTAAATTACGGGCGGTAATGAACTAAAATTAAAAATCTCCCGTGTTGCGAAAACGCATCCGTAAGTTGGCATTAGTTAGGCAAAAAATCGTTGTTCCCACCTGATACGCGATAGTGTGAAGGTTTATCGGCTCCTTTTCCATTTTAGTTTTGCATCTTAGCTGCTATTTTAATTTTTTAATGTTGTGAAACATTATCTTTTCTCGTTATTTTCAACGACGAACGAAGCACACCCGCTTACGTAAAATCTGAAGCGTGCCATGGCATCCATGTTGAAATCGCGCGTTAACCAATGAGCGCGCACCAAATCAGTCACGTTGTGCCAACTGGCCAATGAGGGAACGCGATTTGCAAATGCTTCGGAAAGTTAGATTGTGACAGCCAGGAACAGCCTACTACAATTCGTCTGATTGGCCAATGAGAAATGGCCATCGAGAAAATATGTTGATAGGCCTGGATAGAGGGGAATTCCAGCGAGTTCAAGATGGCGGCGCCCAGTCAAATCGTTCGATCGCTACCGCTGATTGAAAATGACCAATTTTCTGCCTTCTTCCTTTGGAAAAAAAGAATCACCATGACATTTTTGGAGTTTTTAGTGAGACTTCACTCTACTAAAATACTTTTTATAAAATTATAGACACCAGTAACAACGTTTTGCTTACAGAAATCGATGCACAACATAATCAGGTAGCGATTTTCAGCTTTTTTCATTTCCGATATTTTGGCCGCGGATTTTATTTTTCAACTCTCAGTTCCCCTTAAGCTACAACGTATATATACGTCGTTACTCTATTTAGACACATAACTGCTGACGTATATATACGTTCATACTAGTTAAAGGGTTAAGTAAAGAAAACATTTACTAGAATGGAATACAGGCATTTTCAAAATTCCCGAAGATTTTGGGTTAAATTTAAAAATGATGAACATAAAATTATATCACCTGACTAATATAATATTGATGTAGGTTTTATTTTCGAGACACTGCTGGTATTTCTTTTAAGCCAAACAACGGCTTAGGAACGTTAACACTTCATGCTTGAAATTCAAAAGCCTTCTAATACGATGCATAATTTACGCAATATTTAAAAGTTCAAGATGTAACAAATATTGGCGAATTTTCGACAGTCAGGATGTGCTGGTGATGGTAACTCAGCCGACTATCTTCATTGGGCGTCTTCTACTCTCGTCTCTTGTTGCCTGGTCTTTTGTTTTTCAAAAACGGCAGTTTTAACGTGGCTTACCGTACTTGGAGGCCAAGTTTTAGCATGGCCTACTGTGGCCTACGGTGGCCCCATTCTCCACTTTTTTTCTTAGACTCGCACACAATTCTTTTCGTAGGAGAAACTGAATGGCAGGGTTTGGTAGGTTACCACCATATCCAAGAGAAGACCGTGCTGATGAATATTTTAACGGACATTGGATTACTCTCATAGCCAACTAGCGTGCTATTGTGTAACTAAGGCGGGTGGGAAAGTCTACTTGAAACTGTGGTTGAATTTTGTTGGCGCAAAATCATTTGTTCAACAGCAAGTACTGTTCGGTTTTGCGCCAAAACCATAGGCGGACGTGCAGGAGAGCGTGGCCAGGTATTGTTGGATACAATTGGTTAAAACTTTGCAACCACGAACTGGATTGGTTAATGAACTGATGTGCTGATTGGTTGAGCCTTGGAACCGACCGGGGCATATCAAAAGCATGGGCTTTAGAGTCTAGTGTTCTATTCTCGTTGATTCTTGTGTTGAGAATGACCGTTTTAATGTAAACCAAAATTTGACACGATTATTCCGTATTAAACAAGGTTTAACTCACGTTTGGCTTCTACAGTGAACACTCGTTATAATATCCAGGGACCATCAAACCCACCATTCAGTTTCTCCTATGAAAAAAATTGTGTGAGAGTCTATGAAAAAAGTGGAGAACGGGCCCACCAAATACAGCAGGCCACACTAAAACTCAGACTTCAACTAGTAACAGTAGGCCATGCTAAAACCAACATTTTTGAAAAACACAGCAGATGACAGGGGACTAGAGTAGAAGACGCCTGATGAAGATAGTCACCTGATTATTTCACATCTACAGCAGATCGTGACTCTAAAATTCACCAAGATTGTTTATATCTTGAGCTTTGAGATATGCATAATTGTGCATCGTATTAGAATGGCTTAGATGAATATAAAGTAAAGTGCACTATACTATGTTGGGCGACATATTCAATACTGTAATTATTATTTTGACTAGCCTACGGATAAGCCTTATGACAGACGAGTGAATTTTCCCACATCAATTCTGAAGTATATGTGTAAACCTGCAGTTCAGCTTGTATCTTACCATGTTGGCATTGATCTCCGTAGTAACCGGGATAGCAAAGACACATGGCAGAAGGTGATGTGAGAGAAGAGGAGCACATGCCGTTTTGGCATTGTCTTTCTAAGTTGTTGGCCATGCAGATGCCTTCCAGATGAGAGCAACCTGGCTTGGAGTTGACACTTAACATTTCGGGTGACGCTAAGTTATAAACCTGTAAACACAAAAACACACAAAAAAAAAAAAAACAATTTAAGGTGGTAATTACAACAGTTAAAACAAACAGATGACTGATATCTTAAAATTTGATACTCATTTTCAATTCAGGCCATGAGAGCTCACAAATCGCAAAAGGAGGAAGAAATTTTTGTTTGTTTTGTTTACCATATGTAACCACACATTTATTGGTTTTGATTAACCAATGCTTTCACATATTGAGTTGTTTTTGGCACCAACGAAAAGATTTTGTCTAAATGATTTAAGAGTTCATTTCGCTCTCCAATGTCCCAGTAGCACCAGTCTGGCATTGGAGTCCAAAAGTCCGATGAGCGACGCTACTTTGGCTGTCGCTGTTTCTTTTCTGCAAAAGGCCAATACTGTCATCCTCGTCTTCACGATCCTGTCGATCGCAGGCTTGACTGATATCTCCACCGTGTTGAACTCCGCCCCCAGGAACACAAACGTTGTGGCCGGTGTCAGCCGCGACTTGTTGAAATTTACTCAAAGTCCCAAGTGTGAGAAGAGGGACATGCATCTGGTGAGGTGCTGGCTGAGGAGAGACCGGTCTTTGTTCCGCAGCAGCCAGTCGTCCATGTAGGCATAGGCTTTGATGTCGTGTATGTGAAGAAGAGCCAGCACAGGTTTTATTAACCGTATAAAAACGTAGGTAGCTGTGGCCAACCCGAACGGAATTGCTGTGAACTGATACGACCTCGCGCCCCCCCCCCCCCACGCCGGAAGCCATGACGTACCGATGGGTGCAGTGGGACGTGCAGATAAGCATCCTCGAGATCTATCGAGACTGAACACTTCGTGTCGGAGTCAGTCCGAATGGAGTCTATCGACTCCATCTGGAAAGGTTCCTTCACTAGAAACTGGTTGAGCCGTCTCAAGTTGAAAATCAGCCTGGATCCTCCTCCCTTCTTCGGGATTACCCTATCCGGGCTGCAGAATCCCTGAGGGGGGGGGGGGGGGGGGGGGG